>JABUQX010079680.1:0-13907 GCA_015478945.1 Trachelipus rathkii
TTCGGGGAGCTGCCTTGACCTTACAAGAGCTTCCGCAATAGATAAGCAAGGTGCCGCTATTGGCACTGTCAAAGAGAGCAGAAATTGGAGAATTAATAAAAACATTTATATTATTATGCAAAAAAATTAAAAATATAGTTTCATGTGTTGTTTGGGAAAACTCTATGACATTTACGCTTTCACTGCAGACATTGAACTTTAACGCCTCGCGATGCCTTCTTTAAAAAAATATGCTTATTATCAGACTTTAAATATCCACTACCCTATCGTCGACCCTGAGATCTAATTCGCTGCATATGCGTTCAATTCGACAAGAAACTTTGACATGCTTCTTCGGACTATACAAAATCTGTTTACCTCTGTCAAATCTGTTTCTTTATGGGTAATCGATTACCTCTGTGAGAAATTTTGAATGAATTAAATAACTTTAATTAAAGAAATTAAAGAGGAAATATAATTATTTTTAAACCTTACGAGGACCTAATTTTAACTTGAAAAAAGGTGAGCAGGCTAGCCAGGGTGGCGCTTCATTACTAATAACTGCGCTTATACACGTATATTAGGATGTAATAGAGAGGGTTGTGAGATGTCGTAGATTGTATTAAGTTAAATTATATACTATTGAAAAAGTAGGGTAAGTGATAGGTAATGAGAATTAAAAGTCACTTTAAAGAGAAGAATATTTACTATTAATTATGTAGCTAGAGTTTGATTACGGATATAACAATTTACCCGTACCATGTTTAGAGGATTATAAAGCGAGAGCCTCATACAATTGAAAATGCAAAGCATTATGCGTATCACTGCACAAATTTATATTAGAGTAATGACGAAGGGTGGTAAAATCCAATTAAGTCTAGCTGGTAGTCGGGAGTTATATAAATAACTGTCATCGGGAGTAATATCATTGATCAGTTTTCAGAGTCGATCCTATGAGTACCAAATAATACAGTGATATGGAGAGTAAGACTGGTTATAGATTAGTAAGAATTTGAAGACTCTGTATATTATTAGCTCAACTAAGAAATTACAGGATATATCTCATAGTAATATTAATTTTATCCTGCCATGAAATTAAGGTATAGATATTCCAGATATCGAAACTAACTTGGACACATATTGTTCGATGACACGCTAGTGTATTGCAAGAGAGACCAGCAATACTTGTAAAACTGTGGTTGTCATTTAGTTCCCTGCCCCGGCACAACAGCACCTCAAAATGTATCTTTACACGTTGTATTTAACGTAAGCTCCCTTCGCAATCATAAACCCGGAAACTTTCGAGCATCTTGATTCAGCTAAGATATCTTAGTTCATCTTACAAGATAGTCATCTCTCATCTTCAGCTGGCATTATCAAGAGCATAACTATCCCATCTCATCATACTTCTTGCGTTCGACCCTTTACAAGAATCCGTACTTTCTCTGTGTACTTAGATTATAATAGCTTATTCTCGAGTTTTAACTATAGATAGAACATGTTGCGTACTTTAGAAGAAGTTTTCAAGAGATTAAAATACATGAAAATCTGTATTAACCCCCAAAAGTGCTTATTGGCGGTAAAAGAATTAGAGTTTTTAAGGTCTCAAGTATTAGTCTCATGAACGTCGTCTTCGTTCTAGTCCATGCTCTGCAGAACACATCGAGCACTTATCGTCAAGTCGTTGCAAGCCAGTCCACACATTCTCTCTCTCTCTCTCTCTCTCGTCTCTTCTCTCTCTCTCTCGTGCTTCTTTTTCTCATTCAGGAGAAGATAGAGGCCATAGTGAAGGTTGCAAAGCCTATCAACATTAAACAACTTAGAGCGTTTCTTGTCCTGGTACAACTTCTGCCGAATCATATACTAGCAGACACGCTGGCCGCTATTGGCAACCATCCTGCACCAATTCATGTTTAAATCCCCAGAAAAAACTCATGGTCTGGCCAAGTAAAATAGTCCTCCGAACCTAGTATTGCCTCGACCACACCGTCGCTCCTCTTTTTAAAGATACGCAATTAGGCCGGCATGATTACAATGGTCATCCTTTCATCTCATTCCGTTTCCCTGGTTCATCTATAACTATCGGAGTTTGCTACATCTGCTATACTCACTGCACTCACACGTAACAACGTGAAGTGATGTTGCAAGTCAGCGACTTAATCGGTGCGAAACGAGACCCAACTACAACATACTTTCTGAGCACTGTATAGCGATCATGCTTCGCGAGCAGCAGAAATGGATACCCGCAAATTCACGAGAAAGGAATTGATGTGCTCATCAATAATCAACGCTTGCAAAAGTAGCTTATTTGAATAGCGAGTCACATTCCAGCAAAAATTTGAAATTTTGCACATGCAATAATGGCATATCGATGAAATATAAAGGAAAAGTATCAGATAAAATCCATGATGCCCGAGAAATAAGGTTATGGAATTCGATAGCAAGCTTTGACATCGAGTTTAAATTTAATATCTAAAGCCAAAAATAAATTAGCTATTCACTTGAACTGAGCTAAATGAAGAAAACGATGCATAGTGGAAGTTACACAAATTTACGAAAAGATTACCTTCATCAACAGGGACAAGCTGGACGGGTACGTCCACTCCAACAGGTTCAAGCATTGCTACGACGAAGTAACCGACTCTACCTCCACATCGAGCGGGGTGCTACTAGATGATTCCACATCTTACCTACAACTAACTCACTCCACAATCCAACTTCACCCTCACCAAAAGGGTTGAACACACTTTGCACGCATTCACCGGAAGGAACGGGCACAATTTAACACTAGAATAGTCCACTTTTTAATAGATTCAACATATAATGAATAATAATAATATATAAAACATACAATAATATAATAAATAATAATAATAATAATTATAATATAATTAATAATATATATCACCAATAATCAACATAATTCACACTCAATCATACTCAATAATTCACATATATGATATAACTCATCATAAGCATATAATAATCAGTGAATTCATATCACCATGAATGAATGATAGCCGTAATCAGGCGGAGATACCTGATCGGTTTAAATATACGATTTTGATGAGTTTCTTCGCACCCACCTTCTTAACTTATACTTAAATGGGAATTGAAATGAGATAGATGCGATAGGTTAAGGGAGGGTATTCAGATTTCCAGGACATCACGCAGTCGAGCAGGAACAACGAGTCTGTACATCAAAACTTTAATGAAAGGGGGAGAGCCTTCTGGATTGAAGGCTATTTATAAGGATTTCATTTGCGAGGGTAAGGAGTTATCTTTTGGCAGTTTGACATGTCGACAGGAAGATCGCAAGAAATATCATAATTCCAAAGAAAAATTTGGTAGAACGATGTGATAGCAGCAGAATACTAATAGCGAACCACCTGTGGAATTAAGAGAGAACATTGACCGTTTTGGATAGCAATTCGTTTTCAATTCATGCATAGCCGGCGTGAGAAAATTACATGAAAAATTGGCAATATTAAGTGCCAGAAAAACAAAGAATATCTAGGAGGATTTCCCGGAATGGGGGAGGCTACAAGGATGTGTCGGGAAGTTTTGACACACTGTCATTGTGATCTGATAATAAATGCCAGTATTAGTAAAGGTACAATTATGCATGTTGGCTGGTTCATACGATAGGTTTTCAGCAAATATCGTTCGCTTTATGCCCTGAAACAGGCTACTGTTAGTATTTTCCGTTGCTGCAATGTTTTTGATTAAGCGAAGTAATTCCAGTTCTGCGGGGTTAAAAGACTGGTATCGGATCGCGGAACAATCAGAAATTCATCTGCCAAAATGTTCTGCGATGTCTGCAACTCTGCTCAGTCTTCGATCAATGATTTGTTACGGCCCGCAAGTGCCCCAAAAGTAACGGTTTGTGAAAAATTTGAGACCAGGCCCGTATGATAATAACCCTAAGATGCGATGATAAACGATAGTAATAGGCGAGGCTAGAGTGGCCTGAGAATCCTTCCATTTCTGCACTATACGTTGCTTGAGGATCAGTCCTATGAACGAAGAGAGGGGTAACGCCCAGCATTTTGATGTTCGGTCCAGGAATTTATCTGTCCCATTGGTGGTCTCTGCATAAAGGACCGCTCAATGCCGCAAATCAGTCAGATGCCTACCTGAAGAAATTAGTGGCTTTAATGCGAAGGCCTTTGGCACCTCAAGTTGTATACAGAAATAAGCATATATTTGTTCCAAAAGATCTCAATAAGGCTAAATTTGTACTAGTTAGGAATCAACAGTATAATGTGGGTAAATTAGAAGAAAGGTATTCGGGTCCATATAGGGTCTTGCGAATGACTAAAAACAATGTGTATATATCAAAAAATGGAAAAGAAGCTGTAGAGAATTTGAGAAATATAAGGGGTTTATCCATAGTATACAATAGCGGATGGCAAATGGTAACAGGAGAAGGGTAGAATCGGTAACCATAAAAAAAAAAAATTGTTTAGATTTACGTCATTGAATTATTAACGATGCTTTCCTTAAATAGTAGTAGTAGTATAGGTAGTAGTAAGTAGTAGTAGTAGTAGTAGAAGTAGTGAAGTAGGTTTCCTTAGTAGTAGTAGTAGTAGTAGTAGTAGTAGTAGTATTAACCATCTTCCTATGTAAGTAATTGGTGTAGGAGAGAATGTTTTGATATTCCTTCGTGTCAAAAAAAAAAATCTTTTTTTCCTCAACTAACTGACTACATTGACAAAGTTTATTAAAAAAAAATTCCTTTTACTTTTGCGATTATGAACTAGTGTTTATAATTTCTTGGCTCTCGGAATTATGGTTGAAGGGTTAATTGAATAAATTGGAGGTGGTATAATATTGTATAATGGGTGTTATGAAAATGCGAGTATTGTAATTGTAGAGATTAAGGAATTACGATTGGTTATAAGATATTGTTAATTACTCAAAGAAAAAATTTATATATTTTGTTATGTTCCTGTGTCACTGTGATTAAGGGGTCAAGAGGGAATCGCATGATTCTCTCAAGCGATTCTCCACTCCGAGATCACCATTTGTAAAGTGACTGTGTGCACTTGACAGCGATCATATGAGCATCTTACTCACAAACTTCCTGTACACGCGAACTCGTCTCTGTTTACGGTTATGTGAGAGGTTTTTAACGGAGTTTTGTTATATGATTAGGCCTAAACGCCGATCTTGTTCAAACTTTCAAACTGTTAAAAGCAGCTGTGCCTCGAATGTTTGATAAGTAAAAGAAGGTTGTATTTAGCCATAGTCCGCGTTTAATGGATAGTCGGTTGTTAATAATTTAATAGAATAATCGCCCAATATTGCATTTTATGTATTATCATATTGAATTAAATGTAATTAATATAAATATCAGTTACGAATAGTTAAGAGAAAATTGACTCATATGCGTGCGGTGTTACACTTCAAATAATCCTCATTGCTTATAGTAAACATTAATTCTTTATTTTGGTTTAACGGAATTTATCTATATGCTGAACCTGTTAATGCAATTGGGCTATTATTATGTGTAATGTGAAATGAAAAAATTTCATCTAATTTTAAAACTATAAATAGAAGTGTTAAGAGTTTCACGATACGAGGAGAAAACAATTTGTGAAAGAACATTAGCATTCCAAAGCTAGTTCTTTATTATAAACCAATGTTCCTTTATTTGAATGACTAATAAGTAGTGGCACTTAAAATCGTAGTGAAGCCCTATTCGAAGTAAGTACAAATTATTATAATTATTGTGAAATTTTAAGTTAATTAATTTTAAGAAATAAACATGTAAAGTGACAATCTTTCTTATATCCCCTGTACTTAACTAGTTAAGTTTAGTACAAGAATTGGTGACCCCAGAGTGACTCGAATAAACAACCTTTTTGATACTAATCATGATATATATATATTATATATATATATATATATATATATATATATATATATAGTAATATAATATTTAAATATAATATATATATATAATATATATTATATATATGATATATATATATATATATATATATATATATATATATATATACGTATATATTATATATATAAGCATAGAAATGATTATTATTAATTATGTATTATTATTATTTATTATTATTATTATATTATATTATTATTATTATTATTAATTAAATTATTATTATTTATTATTATTTTATTATTATTATTATTATACAAAGTATCCTTTTCCCACAAAACAGTGAGGTGGTATCAACTGCTAACACTGGTCAACAAAATTTCAAAAATATTTTGTCCCACAAATAGAAATAGATGAATTTTATACCATTTTCTCCTGCTGATTTCCAAATATGTTTTTCAGTTTTTTTTTGTCATCTCATAGTTTTTCTGCGATAGTCGATAAATTTAAATTTTTTAGAATAAATGGTTATTAAATAAATTACGAAATGGACACTAGATTCTTGATATAAAACTCACCTATAAAATGTAGAGGCATATGGTTGTTCGACGATAATTAGCTTCTGGTAAGTCCTCATTTCGTGACCAACAGTAATCAGCATAGAAGTGCTCACCTTTCCTTGGTACCAGGTTTCAACAAGCTTTCAGGATATCCTGGGTGGAAACTTCCTTCGTCGGTGTCGACACATGACTGCTCCGAAGAATTTTCAGAGAATCCCAATGAAGAGTCGAAGGAGTGGATTTTTAGGCTCATATTGCATCACAAGCCTTGTATGATGTCAGTAGCTTTTTCACAATGTCAGAATAGTTCTTTGTTGCTCTGTGGTTCCCCAAAAAGTCTCTACAAACTTCTCTTAAATGACCAACCATGTCTGTGTTTTTAAACACCAAGTAATAGCTCTTCGCTAAACTATTGGTCGAGTCGATCAAGCTCCCTAATCATGACCCAATAAAAATACCTTATATTTAGAGTCATTTATTCTGTGGAAATTTAGTTTCTTAAATATGTGCAATTGCATTGCCAACTTCTCCTCATTACCTCCTGACTAGATATTTTTCATTTTAAATCCGTAGCTTATATGGCAAGGGAGGCAGATAAAATTTTATCGAGAATCAAAAAGGGAGGATTGGTGGCATTTTCTCTTCTGGAGTCAGAGATCATTGTGGCCACACTTTCTTCTGATAATGATTTTTCTGGTTGGTCACGGTCGCTTTAAAAAAGAAAGCCCCAACCAAAAAAAAAAGGTATTTTCCCAAAACAATATGCACATTGGAAAAGAGAGAAGATTAAATCTCTCGGAACATTTTAAGAATGATAAGAGTTAGGTGTGCTTAATTTTTTGGCATTATTATATTATATTATTCATTTATTATTATTACTTATTATATTATTATTATTATTATTATTATTATATTATTATTATTATTATTATTATTATATTATTGATTATTATTATTATTATTTATTATTAATTATTAATTATTATTATTATTATTATTATTATTATGATTATTTTATTATATTATATATATATATATATATATATTATATATAATATATTATATAATTATATATTATATATATATATATATAGTATTAATATATTAATATATATATATATATATGCTCTCCCTATTTGAATGGGTTTATAATTGTCGGATCACCCTCAAGCTTGCTCAATAGCTGATGGTGTTAGCTACACAGAGCCGAAGTTTCACGCCGCTACGCCAATCCATGGAGGGGTACTGAGCCCATATACTTGAATATGGCTATAGATAGACGAAAAATAAGCTGTCTACAGGCTTCAGCGAGGGATTCGGAGCCTGAGTTGACTCCTTAGCCGGAGCAATGAGCCGGGGTCAGATCCGGTGCGGGTGCGGTGCTGTGTTAGCATGCAAGCACTTAATAAAACAATATTGGTCTCAGTGTATCCGTTTATCAGCCCATTTGATAGTTTCAAGTTTCTAGGGGGTACCTGTGCCTGTGCCAGTTGCATAAAATATGGATCTTATCATAACGAACTTATTAATTATAGGGTTACTATTAATTAATAATTTCAGATGGCCATTATAGCAGCAAAATGTTGCACAAAATATAAATATTACAACGTGCTTATTAATTATACGGACACTCTCTAACTATTCTGCCTATCTTTCTTAATGCATTGCTTAACTTAGTCTTTCCTTACCTAACCGGACTAAACATTGTCTAACTCTAACGTTACCAGACCTAACATGGCTTAACATACTCTCTTAACACATCTACCTTATTAATTACGGTCTCTCTCTCCCTCTCTATCTACTTATTTATTTATTTTATAAGTTTTACTTTGTTTGTTAAGTTTTATTATTTTAAAAATTTTGTTTTACATTTTTATCTTGTTTAAGGTTTTCTTTATTTATTTTTATAAGCTTTACTTTGCTTGCTAAGTTTTTATTATTTTATAAGTTTTATTTTTACATTTATATTTTGCTTAATGTTTTAATTATTTTAAAATAGTATTTTACGTTTATAGTTTTATTTTATTTATTTATAAATATTTATTTTAAAACTTTTTATTTCTAAAATTTTATTTATTTAAAAAATTATATTTTAAAACTTTCATTTATAAAATTTTGTTTATTTCTAAAAAATTTATAGAATATTTTATGTTTTTACTAAAAAAAAATTAATTTTTTTATTAAAAATATGTGCTTTATTGACTCTAAGACAATAAAGCAGTAAAGAAGTAGAGCATGGAATGGTGGAAGGGAATGGGGTATGGTGATTGAGGTACTGCTGTACTGCCCTACTGCTTTACGTCCTATTTGAGAACATGTTTTGCATAAACATAACATAAAAATAAGTTCTTTGTATAAACATTATATAATAATAAGCTCTTTGAATGAACATAACATAAAATTTAGTAAAAACACTTTATGTTTTTACTAAATCTTTTATTCATTTTATGTTTATAACATAAAAATATCAATTAATCACATATCAATGTTATTTTCACATTAACATATTAATATTTAACAAAACCTAGCAAAAATATAGCATATCATAGCCTCTCTATCATACTGATTAGCGAATAAATGCTAACATAGCAATGTTTTAACACCAATTAATCTAACATAACTTTTTTTTTTTTTTACAGATTACCACCACTCACGGGCTGGGTCCTTTTCAAGGAGGGGGGCAGGAAATAAATACTGGAAACCCACCCAAGCCCAAGCCTAACGCAAATCTCTTAGGTGAGCGCAGACGTTTTAAAGAGAGGAAGATTAAATACAGTAGGAAAAACAGAAGATGGCAAGGAGTTCCACAGAACAGAAGTGCCTGGAAAGAAGGAGGCACCACAACGAACGAGTCTGGGATTTTCAATGCTCACGCAAAATTCATGCGAGAGCATGGCACTCCTTGTATTACGAGGGCGACGCAATGGAGGTGGAATGTGAGCGGCCAACTCCCCTGAGCATCTACCACCGTTGTAGTACCTATAAAAAAGAGATAGTGCACCAAGGTCACATCGCAGAGATATATTGTCAAGAGAGTTAGAAAGTAGGGGACAGTTAATTAGTCTCTTAGCTTTAGACTCAACTCTATCCAGTAGAAGGGTTGAGCCGGAGCCCCTCCAGATGTGAGAACAGTACTCCAAAACAAGGCCCTTATATAACTGGAGTAGCTTTGCAGAAGAAAAAAATTCCCACAACCTGAACAGAACTCCCAGTTTCTTTGAGGCCACCTTAGCAACCGTTGTAATATGAGGTTTCCAAGACAATTTTTTGTTTATGTTAAGACCATGAATGTTTATGTTGTCAACAGGTGAGACGTTAGAGCCGTCGAAGAAAATAGGAAAGTTATGAGGTGTTTTTGAGAGGGAGATGTAAAGAAGTTGAGTTTTCAAAGAATTGAATTTCACAAGGTTGCGGCGACCCCACCGGGAAATCCCATCCAGGTCGGCAAGAATATAATCATAAAGCTGAAGACGAGAGGCAACTCTAGATCAAAAAGAAGAGATTTGAAATGAGTGGAAGAATGGAGAGTTGAATCGTTGGCATAAGAAGGAACAGAGTTAGAAGTACAGCTGAGGAGATCGTTGATGAAAAGTAAGAATAAAGTTGGAGATAAACAGAACCTTGAGGAACACCACAATTAACAGGAAAGGAGGAAGAAGTCGCTCCATCAACGAGTGCTGATAAGGAGCGACCAGAGAGAAACTTGACAAGAGTAAGCAAAGAGAAGGAGGACACCTCCAAAGGAAGGGAGCTTAGAGAGTAGCGACGCATGCCATACTCGAGCAAAAAAGCCTTTGATATGTCGAGCGAAACCACCCAAGACTCCCCATAGTACCTAAGGGCAGAAGACCATAAATCAGTAAGATAGAATAGTATGTCACCTCGAATGTCGAAAGCCATACTGGTGATCTGAAAGAAGGGAATGAGACTCCAGATGATCCAGGAAATGAGAGTTAAGAAGAGTTTCAAAGATCTTAGATAGAATACAAGGGAGAGCTATAGGACTAAGAATAGAACTAAGAATATAACGTATCATATCATACGTAACATACCCTACGTACGAATAAACTGTTAGCATTAACAAGGTTCACTGCTTAATATCGGTAAAGTAACTAACATCACCTCATAAAACTTAACTTATCCCTACCCTTCTATCATATCTATAACATATCAATGTTAATTTATTACTAGAGTAATATGTAACAAAACTTAACCAAAAACGTATCATATCATAACCTAACTAACATATTGAACTACGAATAAATGCTAACATAATAAAGTTTCAACATCAATAAAGCTAACATAATATTTCCTGATTTAAGAACATAAGGTATCATAACACCTAACATATCTTAACTACGAATAAACTGTTAACATTAGCAAAGTTCACTGCTTAACAGCGGTAAAGCAACTAACATTATACCCCAAAACTTAACCTAAATCAACTTTTCTATCATATCTATAACATAACAATGTTAATTTAACATTAACGTTCGTAATTTTTAACAAAAACGTAACAAAAATATATCATAACCTAACTAACATACTGAACTACCAATAAACACTGACCTAGCAAAGTTTTTTAACTTAACTATCTGTTATCATAACAATCTCTACCACTACTTTACAATACCAAACAAAATCTGTAATAGTAAATATTATTATTAATATAACATACACAAACATATTATTATTATTATTATTATTATTATTATTATTATTATTATTATTATTATTATTATTATTATTATTATTATTATTATTATTATTATTATTATTATTATTATTATTATTATTATTATTTCAAACGTAAGAATTTATTAATTCAAATAATAATAATAATAATAATAATAATAATAATAATAATAATAATAATAATAATAATAATAATAATAATAATAATAATAATAATAATAATAATAATAATAATAATAATGCTCTTCTCAGTTTTTTAAACAATTTTGGTAATAGTCCGTTTGAGGGTAATCCTATCAGATATCGATATTTTAGAAAAGATAATTGATTTTATAATATTTCCATCTAAGAGACTTGCCATGTCCTTTTAATTACAGAATGTGTTCGAATGCATGCAATCGATATTAAAAAAAAAGTCCTGTAATTTATGCACACATTTACACATAAATGTAAAAAAATAGATAAAATAAACGCCAAACATGATAAAACATGTTTAGCGAACTCGATAAAAATAAACCTCGGTCCGACGTTTTTCATGAGTCATTTGCCTTCAGTTTGTATCTGGACGTTGAATGTGAAGTGTGTGATATTAATATATTGTTGATTATATATATATATATATATATATATATATATATATATATATATATATATATATATATATATATATATATATATATATATATATATATATATATATATATATATATATATATATATATATATATATATATATATATATATATATATAAACTTGCAGCCCCTCCATGCCAAGTTTACACTAGTACACACTACACACACCCACCCACTTAATAAAAAATACACACACATACACACATAAAAAAAAAAATTATATATATATATATATATATATATATATATATATATATATATATATATATATATATATATATGTTATATATATATATATATATATATATATATATATATATATATATATATATGGTCAACCTCCCGAAAGCATCATGCAACGTAACTAAAAAACTATAACAGCTACAGAAAAAAATAAATAACATTTTATTAATCAGAGACATTTTTATCCATGAAATTAAAAATAAATATGGCAAATTTAAAATAGTTAAAAATGTTAAAAACTTGTATGATATTACAGTTTTCTGAGAATACGAAGCTCGAGAAGTCCGAGTGAGCACGCAAAGGTGTCAAATGTTGATTTTTTTCTTTTTAAGATTGGTTCCCACGGTAAACAAGAACAGATGGATAGAGTCGAGGTTTCTCGGCCTACTGGGATATTGATGTAATTTCGTCCCCTCTGTCCCTCCGTCGGCTCGAACCTCTAAAAAGATATAAAAAGAAAATAACATTTTCTCCAAAGGGTAATTAAAATACTATTTGGGAACTCTTGCTCTCGTATTACCAATGCAGGATTCAAGGTCAATCACACCGTACGCTTGCTAGATCTAAGATTATACTAGTATTTAATGTGTTATTAATAAATATTAGAATAAAATAATTTTTTTAAGTTTCATCGATGAAATTGCTTGCTAAAATCAAAAATGTTATTTTTTTTCCTGTAGCTGTTATAATTTTTTAGTTACATGTATGATGCTTTCGGGAGGCTGGCCTATATATATATATATATATATATATATATATATATATATATATATATATATATATATATATATATATATATATATATATATATATATATATATATATATGAGAGTTTAAAATCTTTAACTTATCATTAACATGGAGAATTAACAAAAGTTTAGATATCAGTTAAGCTAACATTACGTATCATAACATACCTAACATACCTTACATACGAATAAACTGCTAACATTAACAAAGTTTCCTACATATCAATGGTAAATAAGCTAACATTATCCAACAGTACTTATAATAGTCCTACTTTTTTTAACATATCTATAACATTTCAATGTTAATTTAGCATTATCATTGTAATATTTAGCAAAACTTAATAAAAACTTTATCATTAACTAACTTATATAGTGAACTACGAATAAACACTGACATAAAATTTTTTACTTACCATCAACTGCTAACATAGCAACATCTAACAATACTTTATATAACCAAACAAAATCGGTAATAAAAATATTATTAAAATTGCATGCACAAAACATATTATTATTATTATTATTATTATTATTATTATTATTATTATTATTATTATTATTATTATTATTATTATTATTATTATTATTATTATTGCACACCTTGATTTCAGAGCACCAACAGGCGGATATGGGCACATCGAATATTAGATTATAAAAAAAATAAAGTTACATATTATTTTAATATCACATACACACCTATTATTATTATTATTATTATTATTATTATTATTATTATTATTATTATTATTATTATTATTATTATTATTATTATTATTATTATTATTATTATTAGTAGTAGTAGTAGTAGTAGTAGTAGTAGTAGTAGTAGTAGTAGTAGTAGTAGTAGTAGTAGTAGTAGAAGTTGCAGTAATAGTAGTAGTTGTATAAGTAGTAGTAGTAGTAGTAGTAGTAGTAGTAGTAGTAGTATTTTTATTATTACACATTGATTTCAGATCACCAATAAACGCATATGGACACTTCTACTGTTAGATCATAACTAAAATATTGAACCGGTAAATTATGTATCTACGCTGTATATATATATATATATATATATATATATATATATATATATATATATATATATATATATATATATATATATAAAATTTTTACATTAAAGTGTTAGAAAGCGTTTCACGATAGTCGCGAAAACGGTTAAACACCCAATTGATAACTGAATCAAAGCATAAC
>JABUQX010079681.1:0-15000 GCA_015478945.1 Trachelipus rathkii
AAGGCAGGAAATATATATTATTATATATATAATATATAAATATTATATAATATATATATACTATATATTAATATATATATATTTATATTATACTATATAATATATAATATAATATATATATATATATATATATTAAATAATATATATATATATAATATATATTATATATTATATTATATATATATTATATATAATTAATACATATAATATTATATATATATATATATATATTATATACCTTTAAATACCGGATAATTGCGTGTTTAAAACAATTTGGTTATACTCTGCAAATAACAAAACTGACATGCAACTTAAATTACCCGCGAAATAAAAATGGTTTAAAACTATTTTAGAAGAAATAAATATTTATGAGACATTAGAAATAAATAAAATTGTACCACGAGGAAGAATTCTATAATAATTAATAATAATAATAATAATAATAATAATAATAATAATAATAATAATAATAATAATAATAATAATAATAATAATAATAATAATAATAATTATAAACAATAATAATTTTCGTGGTATGCCATTGATTAATGCTATTCTTGATTTAATATTTATGTAGATTCAGATTTTATTCTAAAATTTTCCATTTTCTCCTTGTTAATTAATCTTCTAAAATTTCTTTCCAATCATGCATAATAATAATAATAATTTCGGCAAGACGATATATATATATAATATTTAAACTATAGATATATATTATATATATTATATATATATATATATATAAATATATATATATATATATAATATATATATATATATATATAGTAATATATATATATATAACTATATATATAATATATATATATTATAGGTAGTATTATATATATATATATATAATATTAATATATATATATATATATATATATATATATATAATATAATATATATATATATTCTATATATATTATAATATATATTATATAATGATATATATATATTATATATATTATAAGTAGTAGGATACCATTCTGGCTCGAAAATGACCGCCGGACCTTTTTGACCTTTTCTATGTGCCCTTTATTTTTGGCCCAAATTTTTACTGACCTTGACCTTTTTAGACTTCACCTTTTGTGGCCTGACCTTTTTTTCGACCAGACCTTTGTCTTTCCAGATGGGTCATTTTTGGCAAAATTTTACCTGCCCTTTTTCCTTTTAGGGGAATCGATTTTTTGAGAACCCTAATTTTTTGAAACCCTAATTTTTTGAGAACCCTAATTTATTTGAGAACCCTAATTTTTTGAGAAACCCTAATTTTTGGCAACCCTAATTTTTGCATCGCTAATTTTGTGGGCAACCCTAATTTTTAGCACCCTTTCGAAGAGAAAGGAGTGCGCCAAACGTGTTTGCAGCAGGCCAACCTTTTATTTGTACGATAATTACCCCCCCTATTTTACGCCCCCTATTTTTTTTCGACCGTGGGGGTCAATTGTTGCCCACGGTAATTTTTTGGAGTTCATTTAGGGGCTTAGCCCTAATTTTTGATAGTCTTTTACCTTGTTTGATTACCTTGCCAGATACCATGGGTCAATTTTGTCCCACGGTAAACACTGCCAACCCCTTGGTCGTCCATGGGTCAATTTGGCCACGGAGAATTTTCGACCAACCTTAGGAATTCATGAGGTCAATTACCCACGGGTATTTTCGATCTATCCTTAGGGGCTGTTAGCCCTATTTTTTGATGTCTTTACCTTGTTTGACCTTGATATTTCGGTCACTTTGGTCTTCCATGTGTCAATTTTGACCCACGGTAATTTTTTGGGCTTCCTTTAGGGACTTAGCCCTATTTTTGTGGGACGTCTTTACCTTGTTGACCATGATATTTCTCCTTAACTTGCCATATATTATTTTATCATGGGTCAATTTTGCACCCACGCACCAACTTGTATGCTTTTGATGGTTCTCAATCACCGCTAAGAAGTACCAGTATGTTCTGTATAGTGTTGTTCTATGAGTAGAGATGATGCCAGGTGTTAGATGCCAGGTGAACTGCAAGTGGGAGTGCTTCAAGAGTGCCATAAGTAGTGCCAATGTGGGCCCAATGATGCCAAGTGGTGCCACATAGTGCCAAGTGAGTTGCCACATAGTGCAACTGAGTGCCACTTTTTTTCAAGCCTTTTTAGCCTCCCCTGAGCCTAGAATAGCCCTAATATGGTGATCTACCCTAGTTATAAGGTATGAGATCTTCGATTGTGCTATATACAAGTTGGCTAGGATGCTTCCTACTATGATTAGTATTTTATTACACTTATAGCACTTTACACTTCATACACTAATCTCCATAAGGGACATTAAACATTAACATTATTACACTTACACTCATCACCCACACACAGGTACACTTACACTTCACACACTGATATTTTGACTTTGTCTCAGCATTTAATGCCTCATTGAATTGATGCCTCAGCATTAATGCTTCAGCATTGGTGCCTCAGCATTAATGTCTCAGCCATTGATGCCCAACTTCTGATAGTTTCATCTTTATGACTCATCTTGTAATTGACTCATCTTGATACCACTTATTGATGATTCATCTTGATTGAAAATCACCTTTGAGGCTCATCTCTCCCACATCATATGAACAGGAAGTTTAATAATTAATGTCTCCCAAGTTCATAAGCTGCCCACCAGGGTGGCCCAAGCCCGCCGCGCCACCGCCCGTCCCGCCGCACCCAAGGTCGACCCGCCCGCGAAGAAAAAATATATATACTAAAGTCTATTCATTTTTATTTCATACTTAATACAGTTTCCCAAAGAATTTCGTTGCAATATACTACGATGTCTTCATTTTTATTTCATACTTAATCATTTTATTAAAAACATTTCGCGAACCTAAAACTGTAAATCATTACAGACCTATAATTTAACACATATATTTATTAACATTATTTACTTTATACTTTACTATTTTTTTAATATTATAATTTTTAAAAATTGATTAAGAAGAAGAAAAATTCAGAGGTCGAATCATAAAACATTCATTTTACTACAATTGTACGAAAATTTTATATTTTTCATACTTAATGAGCAGTAAAGCAGGTAAAACAATGAGGCTGTTTTACCTAAACCTAGGAATTAGTATGCCTTTTTTACTGCTTTACTGCTTTGTTCTTTCTGCTTACTGCTTTAACTATGTTTTTACTGCTTTAATTCTGCTTTACTGCTTTAACTCTGTTTTACTTGCTCTAACTTTCTGCTTTACTGCTTTAACTCATGTTTTACTTCTTTAACTCCACTCTGCTTTTACTCTCTGCTTTACTGTTTTAACTCTCTGCATTACGCTTAACTCATATATTTATTAAATTATTGTTTCTTTTATTTATTATTTCTATTTTTATTTTTGTTTTAAATACTTTTTTATTTTAATTTTGTAATGTAAGAATAAAACACACAGAGTTTGCGGTACTATTAACCATTTATTTTAACCTACCATTGATAGAATTTTATTAAAAAAACATATACCTTTACATACCTTAAAGCGAGTAAAGGAGTAAAAACAATAGAAGGTGTATTTACTAACACCTTAGGGGATTAGTATGCCTCTTTGTTTTCTGCCTTTACGCTTAACTTTCTGCTTTACCGCTTTATCTCATATACATTACATACCTTAAATTCTCTTTACTTGCTTAACTCATGTTTATGCTTTAACTTTCTGCTTTTACTGCTTAACCTCAGTTTTACTGCTTTTACTCTCTGCTTTACTGTTTTAACTCTCTGCTTTAAACTCATATATTTATTAACATTATTTTTTTCTATATATTTTTTATTTTGTTTTTAATACTTTTATTATATTTCTATTTTTTTTTTGTTTAATACTTTTTATTTAATTTGTAATGTAAGAAGAAAAACACAACAGAGTTTCGGTCATATAAACATTTTATTTTATAAAATTGTACGAAATTTTATAAAAACATATACTTACACCCTTAAAGCAAGAGTAAAGCAGTAAAACAATAGAGATGTTATTACCTAACACCTAGGCGGATTAGTATGCCTTTTTGTTTTACTTGCTTCTACTGCTTTTACTTTCCTGTCTTTACTGCTTTAACTATGTTTTACTGCTTTAACTTTGCTTACTGCTTAACTTTCTGCTTACTGTTTAACTCATATATTTCATAACATTATGTTTTATTTTGTTTTTAAATCTTGTTATTTATTTTATTATTATTTTATTGATTTTTAACATTTATTATTTTTATTATTTTATTAATTTTATTTTTAATTTTTAATTATACTTAGTGTATTACTCATGGGCCTATTGTTATATATTGAACACACATACACACACAAACACACACACACGCACACCACACACACACACACAGCATTACAAGCTTACACTTAATACACACATTCACTATTAGACACTTATACACACAATTCATCTATGACAACTACATTTTACCCATCAGACACTTACATTTAGCATTATACACATGTGGGTCACACCCACACTACACACACACACACACACACACACACTTAACACTTATACACACCTTCACTATGATACTTATACACACATTCACTATGACACTTACATTTTCCCATAAGACACTTGACATTACACGTACACTTCACACACAGAGTACTTACACTGACACAAGGAATCTTAACTTACACTCCACAGATTTATTTACACTCACACACAGATTTACTTCACACACACAAGAATTACTTACATCTTAGCACACAGATTTTACCACACACCACACACACGACACACACACACACCACACATCACACACCACCCAACGCACACTCCACTTACATAAACGTATAATTATTAAAACCATTTATGTTTAATTTAAACACGTACCATTTATTCAATTCTTCTATTCAATTATCAACTGAAATTATTCAAAGCTTCTTAAAAAACTTTCTATAATAAATCAAACATTATCTTTGAACAAAGAATTTATTATTAACTGTTATACTTTTTGTTTATAATTTTATAATATCAGAAGTTTTAAAATAACTTTACTAAAATTTTATGAATCATTTTTATTAAAAAACATATAATTTACGTACCTTAAAAGCCAATAACAGTAAAAGGTCAGGCCCCCAGCACCCCTCTACTACGAAGCTATGGCCTCACAGTCTTGTTCTCTTGATCTTACTGCTTTACATCACTTTAGCACCATGTAATATAGTATAAAAAATAAACAAAAAGTTCTCTCTGCTAACATACATGTATTTTTATTAAAAATCATTTATCTAAGTTTTTATTTAAAATAACATATTCACTTACATTTATATATTCGCTCAATGTTAACTAAAAAATATTTCAAAGTTTTTTAAATTTAATTCGGGTTTTTCTTTATTATATTATTATTATCTGATTATTATTATTAATCCATCACGAGAAAACACAACTACCCGCACTCCTACAGATACGAAACTGACCTCTCTCTCTGAAAAATGTGTTGAAATAACTAATTTAGGTCTAAATTTAGGATAATCCTGTTTGTAACCCGGGGCGATTATTAAGCTCTGAATTCCAGGTCCACAAAATATATTTCAAAACTGACCTCTTTCTTGTAAATTGTGGTGCAATAACTACATGCTAAATTTAGGCCTAAATTGGATAATTCCTTTTGTACGACGGGCTAATTTAATCTATACCATCAAAGATTTCCCACGTTAGACAATCTTGTATTATTTATTTTTATAAATATAATTCCAACTTGAAACATGCTGGATCGTAAGATCCTTTAAGCGGTAAAAAGGAAATTTGTTTTTCCCCCTTACTTGTGATTGTGGGTAATTTTCTTATATAGAACCTCGTATGTGATTGTCGAGAATTATTTATCGTCTTTTGGAAAATTAACTTTGTTCTTGTTTAATACTTGTATTTTGAGCAGGGTTGTGCTGTTATTATTTATCTGTTTAGACCCAAACTCATTCTTTAAAATCATAGTCATTTTGGCTGTTAAGCGGTGCACAAGTTATCTGATTTGTATTAGAAGTGTTTTATTTTTACTAAGTGATATATACATATTTATAATAAATACTACATTGAGGAATAATTATTATTATTTTCACTAGAATAGATAATAATTAATTTCACTAGAATAGATAATATACCACCAGGGCTCAGCATGAGCCCACCCGCAAAGGCTGCCAACCCGCACCCGCTGGTGGTCACCGCGCGTCCCCGCCGCGCCGCGTGCGCCCGCTAGCGCAAATTTCCGCCGTTCCCGCCCGCCGCGTGCGCCCGCAGGCGCAATATTCCCGCGTAATTATTATTTAGATACACACATTACACACACCACACGCCACACATTACACACACACACTACACACACACACACACCACAACATCACACTACACACACACACACTCACTTACACATATAACGTATAATTTATTAAACATTTTATTTTTATTTTATTGATATATACTAGTTATTTACTCATCCTATTGTTTATTATTATTATTAGAAACACACATACACACACACACACACATCACACACACGCACACATACAACCACAACACACACTACACACACACACACTCACACGCACACTCACTTACACATATATCGTATAATTTATTAAAACATTCTTATTTATTTTATTTTTATTTTATTATTAACTTAGTGTTATTTTACGTCATGCCTATTGTTATATTATTTAGGAACTCACACACACGCACACACCACACACACACACACACACACACCAACACACACATACACACTTACACATACCCCCCACCACTCGATATTTTGATCCCCCCAACTTTAATGCCTCAGCTTTTGATACCTCAACTTGATGTCTCCAGTTTATGCCATCCGCTTTTGATACCTCCAACTTAAATACTTGCTTTGGGTACCTCTGCTTTAAGTGGTTCATCTGTTCGATGAACTTATCTTTGATTGCGTCATCTTTGATACCACCTATATTGATGATTCAACTTTAAAGCAGTTACACTTACCATAGACACTTACACTCATTATACACACATACCACTATACTCTCTTATTTCACACATACACCACATACACATATACACCTTACGTTAGCCATAGACACTTACACTCCCCACACACAATAATTTATATATATATATATATAATATATATATATATAGTAAATATATATATATACTAATATATATATATTTATAGTATATTAATATATATATATTCATTCGAGCGGGAACTATGCCGCCTGCGGCGCACGCTGGCGCGGAAACGCGGAAATCATGGCCTGCACCGAACGCGTCGTGCTGGGACGCGGCTGGACGCACCAGCGCGGTGCGGGATTGGCAGCCTTGCGGTGGCTCATGCTGAGCCCATGGTGGTTAGCTATGAAACAGTGATTAATTATTACGTATTTCTGTGAATAATAATTATTTCCTAATGTAAGTATGTATTATAAATATATTATAAACTTAGTAAAAAATAAAACACTTTGTTAATACAAATCAGATAACTTGCGCACCGCTTAACAGCTACAATGACTATGATTTTAAAATGAGTTTGGGTCTAAGAGATAATAAAACACACACCTGCTCCAATCAATTTTAAAAGCACTTAATGTCACCTTATTTTCAAAAGACGATAAAAAATAATTCTCGACCAATCACATACCAGGGGGTCATATAGAGATAAGGATTACCCCGACCCAATTCACAAGTAAAGGAAAACAATTTCCTTTGTTACCATGCTTTAAAGGATCTACGATCCAGCATGGTTGGCAGTTTGAAATAATATTATAAAAAAATAAATAATAACAATGAATTCTTGTCATATATCTGGGAAAGACCTGATTGACCTTGTATTAGATAAAATTAAAGCCCGTCTACAAAAAAGGATTATCCTAACTACGTAGGGCCTAAATTTAGGCCTAAAGTATTATTGCACCACAATTTATACAGAAAAAAGGTCAGGTATTTGAAAATATATTATTGACCTGAATAGGCTGTAAATCGCCCCGGTTACAAAAAGGATTATCTTAAATTTAGACCTAAAGATTATCCCACAACACATTTTACAGAGAGAGAGGTCAGTTTCGTATCTGTAGGGAGTGCGGGTAACGTTGCTGTTTCTCGTGATTGGATTTCACATGTACACTAGATAATTAAATGATAATAATAAGAAAAACCCGAATTATTAAAGAAACTTTGAAATATTTTTAGATAACATCGAGTGAATAATATTAATGTTATAATAATGTTATTTTAATAAAAAATATAGAATGATTTTAAGAAAATATCATTTGTTATGTTAGCAGAGAAAACTATTTGATTATTATTTTATACTTATTCATGGCTAAGATCGATGATTAAAGCAGTAAGTCAGAGAAACAAAACGTTGGGCCATAGCTTGGATTAGAAGGGTTGTGCTGTGGGGCCTACCTCGTAGCTGATTTATTGCTTTAGTACGATAAAATATATGTTTTTTAATTTATAAATTTCATTAAAATTTTTAGTAACAAGTTATTTTAAAACTTATAGTTATAAAATTTTATAAACAAAAGTATTTAAACCATGTTAATAATCAAGTTCCTTTGTTCAAAAGATAATGTTTGATTTATATATAGAAGTTTTAAGAACTTGAATTAAATTTTAGTTGTATTTTGATATGAAGTATATAAATGTACGTGTTTATTAAAAACATAAATGTTTAATAAAATTATACTGATTTAGTATAAGTGAGGTGTGCGTGTGGTGTGGTGTTAGTGGATTTTTTGTGTGATTGTGTGTGGTGTTGTGTGTGTGTTGATAAATCTCTAAATATAGATGTAGTAAAATCTGTAGTGTGTAAGTAAATCTGTGTAGTGAGGTGTGTGAAGTAAAATCTGAATGTGAGTGTTAAGTCTAAATCTGTATGTCCAGTGTAGAAGTAAATCTGTGTGTGAAGTGTAAGTGTAATGTAAGTGTCTTATGGGAACAAATATGTAAGTTCATACAGTGAATGATGTATGATATAAGTATCATAAGTGAATGTGTGTATAAGTGTAAGTGTGTAGCTGTGTGTGTGTGTGTGTGACATGTGTTGTGTGTTGTGTGACACAAATGTGATATAAGTGTAAATGGTAAGATGCTATGGTTAATGTTAAGTGTCATAGTGAATCGTGATGTATAAGTTCAATAGTGCAATGTAATGATGTGTATAAGGTAAGTGTATGTGTGTGTGATGTGTGGGCGTAGTGATGTGTGTTGTGTGATGCTATGTGTGTTCATAAAGTAATCAAATAACAATAGCATGAGAGTAAATTAACTAAGTATAATAAAAAATAAAAAATAAAATAAAAATAATTAAAATAATAATTAATAAAAAAAATAAAAAATAATAATAAAATAAAATAAAAAGTATAAAAACCAAAATAAAAAAACATAATGTTAATAAAATATAGAAGTTAAAACAAGTATACAAGAAAAAAAGTATAAAAGCAGTAAAGCAAAAGTTAAAGCAGTAAAACTGAAAGTTAAAGCAGTAAAGCCGAAAGTTAAAAGCAGTCTTTAAAGCAGTAAAACAAAGGCATAACTAATCCCTAGACGGTTAGGTAATAACATCTCGTATCTGTATTTACTGCTTAATGCTTAAGGGTTGTACAGTATTATGTTTTTAATAAAATTGCGTACAAATTTTAATAAAGATAAAAATGTATTATATGACCCGAAACTCTAGACAGCTTGTGTGTTTTTAATATTCATATGCATTACAAATAAAATAAAAAAATATTAAAACAAAAATAAAAAATAGAAAATAATAATAAAAAAGTATTGAACCAAAATTAAAAAATAAAAAAGAAAAACATAATTGTTAATAAATATATTGGAGGTTAAAGGCAGAGAGTTAAAAACAGTAAAGCAGAGAGTAAAGCAGTTTAAAACATGAGTTAAAGCGAAAGCAGGAAAGTTAAAGCATGATAAAACATGAGTAAAGCAGTAAAGCAGAGAAGTTAAAGCAGTAAAACATGAGTTAAGCAGTAAAGCAGAAAGTGAGTTAAAGCAGTAAAAGCAGTAAAACAAAGCATAACATAATCCTCACTTAGGTGTTAGGCTAATAACACCTCTTATTGTTTTACTGCTTTACTGCCTTTAAGTTGTAAAGTATAATGATGATATAAATTAAAACTTTTCTACCGTTCAATTTTAATTAAATAAAAATGTTATATAACGAAACCTCTGTGTGTTTTTATTCATACATTACAAATTAAAAATAAAAAGTATTAAAAACAAAATAAAAATAAGAATAATAAATAAAAAAAGATAACATAATGATTAATAAATATATGAGTTAAAAGCAGTAAAGCAGAGGATAAAACAGTAAAGCACGAGAGTTAAACAGTAAATCAGAAGATAAACGTAAAACATGAGTTAAAGCCAGACAGCAGAAAGTTTTAAAGATACACTGATACATAGTTGAAGTTATCATGAAGTAGATGCTAAAGCAGATAAAACATGAGTTAAAGCAGTAACACCATGAAGTTAAGCAGTAAAGCAGTAAAACACAAGGCACTCTAATTCCACCTAGGTGAATAGGGTAATAACACCCTCTAATGTTTAACTGCTTACTGCTTTAAGGTATGACAGTAGACGTTAAAGAAAATGATAGAATACAATAGTAGTGAAAGATCAATGTTAAAATGTAATACACTACCAATTTTTTTTCTTCTTACAATAAATTATAAAAAAATTTATAAATTAAAAAGTTAAGTACGAAAGCTATTAAGTAAAAATAATTGTTAAATAATGAATATGTCTTAAATAAAGGTCGGTAATGAGTTAACAGTTTTAGCGTTCGCAAAATGTTTTTAATAAAAACGTGATTAAGATGAAATAAAAATGAAATGAACTCGTCAGATATTTGAAACGAAATCTTTGAAATGTATAAGTAATGAAATAAAATGAATGACGTATAGTATATATATTTTTCATTCGCCCGGCGGGTCGCACCTGCGGGTGCGGGGCCCTCCATCCTTTGTGGGGGGGCCTGCTGCGCCCTGGTGGGCAGCTTATGAAAACTTGGGAAGACATTAAATATTAACTCTGTTCATATGTGGGAAGAGTATGAGCATTACAAGAGTGAAATTTCATACAAATATGAATCATACAATATAAGATAGGATCAAAGATGAAACGCATCAAAAGAGTCAACCAAAGAATGAACCTTCAGAAAGTGAGGGCTCCAAATGCTGAGACAATTAATGCTTGAGCAATCAATGCTGAGCATTAATGCTGAGGCATCAAATGACTGAGGCATTAATCTAGAACATTCAAAAATATCGCAGTAGTGTGAAGTGTAAGGTACTGTGTGGGGTGTGAGATGTAGGTATATGTTTATGTAAATGTCTATGGCAAGGGTGTGAGTGTAAGTGATTATAAGTGTTATAAAAATACTAAATCATAGTAGGAAGGCATTCTAGCAGAATGTAATATACACCAATCGAATCCTTACAATACCTTATAAACCTAGAGATAAGACACCCATATATAGGCATATTCATAGGCTCGGGAGCAATAGAAAAGGCCTTGAAAAAGTGGCATCAAGTTGTTACTAATGTGGCACTACACTTAGGACAACTATGTGAGCATACAACATTAGGCACTACAATTAGCACCCTTGGCACTCCATTGGCACTTCAATTGCGCACTCACTTGGCATCACACTGCACTAATCACCATGGCACTCATCTAATACTCATAGAACACTAAAAGAACATCCCTAGGTAACTTCTTAGTACGGTGAATTGGAAACATCAAAGCCATCAAGTAATAGCGTGGCGTCAAAATTGACCAATGATAAATAATGGCAAAGAGATTAAGGACGAAATAATCAATTGGTCAAAACAAGAGTAAAAGACGTACCAAAAAATAGGGCTAAAGCCCTTAAAGGAAGCCCAAAAATTACCGATGGACGTCAAAAAATTGACCACGGTTATAATGGCAAAGATAAAAGCACCGAAATATCCATGGTCAAAAAACAATAGAGTAAAGACATCAAAAAAAATAGGCTAGCCCCCTAAGGAAGAATCAAAAATAATACAAACGTGGGTCAAAAATTAGATCCCATTGGAAATACCAAAGGGTGGTCGATAAATTCCGCTGGGGCCAAATTACCCATGGAGACCAAAAAGGATAGCCACAAATTACCGATGGCCAAAATGACGGACCATAAGGTATCTGGCAGAATCAAACAGGTAAAGACATCAAAATAGGGCTAAGCCCTAAAGGAAGATCAAAAATTTCCGTGGCAAAATGGCCCACGGTCGAAAAAAATAGGGGGCGTAAAAATGGGGGGTTAATACGTTACAACGTGCTGACCGCAACCGTTGGCGCCACCCTTTCTTCGAAAGGGTGCTAAAAAATAGGGTTGCCGTAAAAATTTAGGGGAGCCAAAAAATTAGGGTTAGCCAAAAATTAGGGGTTCTCACAAAATTAGGGTTCTCAAAAAATTAGGGTTCTCAAAAAATCGACTTCCCCTAAAGGACAAGGGCAGGTAAAAATTGGCCAAAAATGACCATGGAAGAACCAAAGGGGGCTCAAAAAAGGTCAGGCCCAAAAAAGTGAAGTCTAAAAAAGGTCAAAGGTCAGGTAAAATTCGAGCTCAAAAAAGGTCGCGGTCAGAAAAGCTCAAAAAAGGTCGCGGTCATTCTTGACCGATTGTATATATAATATATGTATATTATATATATATATATATATATAATATATATTATTATATATATATATATATCATATATATATTATATATAATAATATATATATATATATATATAGATAGTATATATATATATATATATATATATATATAATATAGATATAATATATATATATAATATAAATATAATTATATATATATATATTATATTATATATATATATATATATATATATATATATATATATTATATATAATATATATATTATATTATATATATATATATTATATATTAATTAATGGTACAGAGGGGCGGTAAGGCTGGCTTTCTTTTTCGCATTTGTCATGTTCTCCTACTGCTTTTCTTTCCGATGCTTGTACAGCACCTTACCCCAATCTTGGGGCAAGAGGAGGGTGGAAGAAAGAAGAAAGAAAGAATATATATATATATATATATATAGGTATATATTATAATTATATAAATATATATATATATACTATATATAATATATAATATATTATATATATATATATATATTATATTATATTTATATATTATATAACATATAATATCAGATATATTATATATATATATATATATATATATATATATTTTACACGATGCCACCACTCACGGGCAGCGCCCTTTTCAAAAGTAGGAGGCAAAAAAAAAAAAAAAAAATTAAAAATAAAAAAAAAAATAAAAAAATAAAAAAATAAAAAATAAAAAGTTGACTTATGCAATTCCCTCAGGTGGGCGCAGACGTGGGACTCTTAAAGAGAGAAAGATTGAATACTAGTGGGAAAATAGATGTAGGCAAGGAGTTCACAGAACAGATGTGACTGGAAAGATGGAGGCACCACAACGAGTGATCCTCGAATCTCCAATATTCACACAATATTCATGCGACAGTGAGGCACCTCTTGTTTTAAGAGGGCGATGCAGTGGTGGAGGAATGCGAGATGTCAATTCTCTCGATCACCTGCCGTTGTAATACCTATAGAAAAGAGAGGATGCCAATGTCACGTCGCAAAGAAAGAGGGTCAAAGAAGTCAGAAAGTATGGGACAGTTTATAAGTCTCTTAGCCTTAACCTCAACCCTATCCAAAACTCTCTAAGCTACCTTCCTTTGGTTTTCCTATTTCGCTTTGCTTACTCTTGTCTAGTTTTCTTTCAGATCGTTCCCTTTCAGCTCTTGTTGATGGAGCAAACCTCTTCCTATTTTCATATTAATTGTGGTGTTCCTCAGGGTTCTGTTTTATCTCCAACTTTATTCCTAATTTTCATCAACGATGAAGCTGCACTTCTAATTCTACTCACTTTTATGTCAGTGACTCAACTCTCCATTAATCCACTCATTTCAAATGTGCTCCATCGTTTGAATCTAGAATTGCCTCTCGTCTATAGCTTTCCGATTCAATTCTTGCCGATCTGGTCGGGATTTCTCAGTGAGGTAACCGCAATCTTATGAAATTCAACTCTTTAAAAACTCAACTTCTCCGTATTTCCCTCTCTTAAAAATCTCTCAATTTTTCTATCCTCTTCGACTGCTCTAATTTCTCACCTGTAAAGAACGTAGACATACTTGGACTAAACATAAATAGTGAATTGTCTTGGAGACCTCATATCACATCAGTTGCTAAAATGGCCTCTTAGAAGCTGGGAATTCTGTCAGATTGCGGGAATTTTTTCTTTCTGATTAGATACTCCAGGTTATTAAAGGTCTTATTCGCCCCTGCATGGAATACTGTTCTCACGATTTTAAATGTGCCCCATCTTTTGTATCTAGAATTGACTCTCGTCTACAGATTTCCGATTCAATTCTTGCCGATCTGGTCGGGATTTCTCAGTGGGGTAATCGCAATCTTGTGAAATTCAACTCTTTTAAAAACTCAACTTCTTTATATCACCCTCTCTAAAACATCTCGCAACTTTCCTATTCCCTTCGACGGCTCTAATGTCTCACCTGAACACAAACATTTAACATAAACATAAATGGTGAGTTGTCTTGAAGACCTCATATCACATCGGTTGCTAAAATGGTCCCTAAGAAGATGGGAATTTTGTTCAGATTGCGTGAATTTTTTCCCTCCACATGTTCCCTCCACACTCCCTTCACATCCTTTTCATCAGTTACGAAAGCACCATCCCTTTTCATTATTGCAAGCCCATTCTCCTTATTCTCATTCTTACCTTTCGCGCTTCCTTCCAGAATAGCTTCCTATTCCCTTGTAAGTCCCCGTCCATCATCCTTCCAAACTGTTCATTTATCTCTTTTTTCCTCTTACACATACATCTTTTAGTTTTCGTTTTTTCCTCCTTAAATAATTCCAAACATCTTTCTTTTGAAACTTCGTAA
>JABUQX010079681.1:17500-27500 GCA_015478945.1 Trachelipus rathkii
TAGTTTTTTTTAATTAAGGTATCAAGATAATAATGATTTTTTTTTTTAAATTACCTAATTGCATAAATATTGTACAAGTTTTAAAACTAGTTTGTTTTATCAACACATGGACGGCATTATTATTTTCGTATTCCAGGGTGGGAGGAAAGTGCCCCCTCTTGCTCCCATGTGCGATCATCCAAGTTTTAGTATATATTTTCTCGTTCATTAGATAAACTAATGATGAATTTTCTTTCGGCTTTAATCAGTAACATGAACAAGAAACAGAAAACAAAAATGAAGTCGATAAGATGTTGATACGCGTTCTAATGAATAAAAGAACAAAGAGAGAAGATAATTCTCACGAGTTATGAAAGATAAATGAGGAAAATATGCCAAACTGATTCAATATGCTTTGTTTTATCTAACTTGCTCTTCCTGCGGTTTCCTCAGTTAAGTTTGTTTAGTGACGCCAGTTTGGTATATGATAAATGATGATGATGATGATGATGATGATGATGATGATGATGATGATGATGATGATGATGATGATGATGATGATGATGATGATGATGATGGAAAAACAGAGAAAGTTCTATTTTGATAATAAAAGTTGCTTTTAATAAAGTACAAATGCTAAACAACCTATTTTAATTTCGCTTTAGCCATGGGAAATATTGGTGAGATAGCAATTAGACGCTTATCCCTAATCCCATATTAATAATACACTTTCCTACGGAAGCAGATTGTGCTAATATCTCAATATGAATCTAAAAATTACTTTGCGTGTTCAGACTTACCAAAATTTTAAATTTGTACGTTTAAATTATTTTAAATTAAATGCTCAAGATCCATATCCGAATCGGCGTGGATGTAGAAATAGAAGTCCTCATCCACATTCCATTTTCAGCAACATCCGTGGATATCAAACAAAAAAATCACATCCGCGAAACATCGATACGATATATAATGATGGTATTATATTATATAGATATATGTATATATAATATATATATATATATATATATAGAGTGATAATATATATATATATTATAGATATATATAATATATTATATATATATATATTATATATTATAGGGCGATAGGGGTAGGCTCTGTATTAGTTTTCATTTGATTTTGAATATGTAAGTGAGAAAAGTGTTGATAAAAATTTTTGGCTCAGGGTGTCGAAATACATTTGGGTAATGGTTACGTGAATGTGCTTAATGTAAGAGGCGCACTTGTGCTGTCTTTACGAGTTGATATTTTATTGTAATTTGAACATCATAAAACCTAAACAGTTGGTTTGGTGGAAAAATTATCCGCTGATTAATCATTTACATGATTTCTAACAATTGGTCGGGTTTAAGAATGGTGGAGCAAACAAGGAATTTTATAAATTGGACTGTCTGAACATGGAAGGTGGCTCCTAAAAATATTGCTTCAACAGTTATTTTTATGTTAAAGTTTTGTATAAAAATCGACGAAAATGTCAATTTTGGGGTGATTTTTTATGATGGAATTCAATTTACCCAATGTTTGAAAATTTGTGAGATGTTACATACAGCTATAACATTGGACCCATCTGTATAAAAATAAATGAACTTTAAACCTTATACACTTCTTTTTTCTACAGGATGTTCAAAAATGAGATATTAAAAAAGTGGCCAAAATTAGAGCTCGATATCTTTGGTGGGTAAAATATTTAAAAATCTGAAATTTACACACAATAAAAATATCTAATTTTAGTAACTCCATGTATAATATGAGTTCCAGATTCCAGATGTACAATTGTACAATAAATAAAGTCTTAGAAACGTCATAAAAACATTATTTTATGTATAACAATGTCATTATTTGTCATAATACATGTTTTATGGGTGATTATGATTATCCTATTAGTTATGCTTTAAAATGTAAGCAATCATCACACGGTTACATGGTAATACTGGAAAACGTGCTAAGAAAAGCTAACCTTCAGGGAACGTTTCGAATCCCTCAAGAAATTTTCGAGAAATTGGCGAAAGTGAAATTTTATATATTCCTTTAGTTAAAGTATAATATATATATAATATATATATATATAATAGTATAAAATTTTATATATATATATATATAATATTGTATATAATAAGATTAATATATTAATATATCCATATATATGTAATATATTATATTATTATATATATATATAAATCAGGCTTGGGTTCAAGTAACTAAGTCTTTTGTACTTGGACTTAAGTAAACAAGTTTTTGGAATAAGTTATTTCACTTGCAGTATCAACCTCTTCTGACTCAGAAAATTTTTTTGTAAAGTAACTGCAAGTAATTTTGAAAGAAAAAAAATTCCTAGTTAGATATTTTTTTTTAAAAACATCCCATTTTTTGTACACCTAACTATTTAATATGATTAATATTAATTGTTGAGTTTGATGTTTGAATGAATATGAAAAAATATTAACAGTAATACAATTTTCACGATCACAATTTTATTAACAGTAATATCATTTTAATATAATTATTTTAACGATCACAATCTTTTATTAACAATATTCATAATCTTTATCGTTATCCTTTACCCTTATCTTTAATCTCACAAGTTTTATCCTAATTAATGAATAAAAAAAAAACATTTAAAAAAAATCTTATTTTTTGTGTAGATGAAAAAAAGGGATAAAAAAGTATAAGAAGAAAACGAAAGAAAATATTTCAAATGATAAATTTATTGATAAAAGAAAACGCTTTAAGCATTTGAAACATTTTAAAATGAAGAGAAAATGGGTAAAGGAGAGAATAAAATTAAGAACAACGTAATTCCAACATTGGCAATAAATAAATGATAAAAGAGTTTTTAAAACAAATATTTATTAACAAAAATTAAAAGTTGAAAATAAATAAAAAAACACCATAAATAAATTTGTTAAAATGATTACAAATAATAGTGGTTAAGAGTTTCAATGATTTAAAAAAAGTAAACAAAACTCGCTTCAGTATTAAAGACTGGTAAAACTTAGATTTTCATTTAAGGTCAGTTTGAGAGGCCAAAAATACAAGGATTCTAACAACTGAAGATAGTTATCGGGTTCCTCAGTTTGGGACAATATTCAAAATTTTTTCGTAATCTCTTGTATATATTACTTTTGTCCTGAATGGTTTAAGTTATTTTTATTTGATGAAAGTAAGGGGATTGATGTAAATTGGTCTAAGAGTTCTAAAAATGACCTTTTATGCTCAGCAAAATACGTATGGAAAGGCTTCGTATTGTGTTTTTCCGATGGTAGGGTGGGCAATCGCAGTCACAAGGCGAACATTATAAATGATGCATTGCGAATGAGGATAAAGGATGGGAGTTTATTGGCAATGAAATACCATAATTAAAAATTTTGTTTTCAATCGTTTAAATATAAATTTACTAATATTTAAAAATAAAAAAAAACTGTGTAAAGTTGTTTTTTAAAAAACTTCGTCAAATTTCGTCGAAAATGGATTGAGTCTAGACTATTCCCAGTAAAGGCAACCTCATTACAAAATATCCTTAGGAGCTGATAATTTAGCCTTGAAAGATTTGTTCTTTAAAAAAAATTTTGTTGAAAAAAGTAATTTTTCGAAAAAGTTGAAGATTCAATTATAAAAAAGAAGAATTCCTGGGAACCATTCTTCAAGAAAGAAATGTTTTTCAGGAAAATACAATTTCTTTTGTAAAATTAACATAAAAAGACGAAATTTTGGTCCCCTGTCAAAAAGAGTTTAAATTAAGTGATTTAAAATATACTAAAGGAAAAAATGAAAAGAATAAAATAATTTGTGCCCAAAAAATTCAAAAATAAATAATAGGCGAGATGGTGAATCTGGATTGGATTTGGAAAGTTGTGTAACAAAGCGTTTATGGAGGGGTATAGTTCCGAGGGGATTGAAGGAGAGCAATAATAGTACCTCTATATATAAGGATAAGGTGGATAAGGCTAACTGTAGGAATTCTGTTGGGGTAAATTTATTTTAATTAAAGATGCTGTAAGGAAAGATATATGCTGGTATTTTTGGTTTAAAGAGTGGGCGAGTGACTGAAGGCTGATTGGTGAAGAACAAGGTGCGTTTAGGTAAATGTGTGGCGAATCTGAAGAGACGTTTGAGAGGATTGGTAGGGTTGGTAAAAGGAGGGATTTGAAAAAAAATATAAAACCGTAAAAGATTAAGATTAAAAGGTTTATGGTTGTGGAGTGAGGACCGTCCTCGGTGTGAAGTTTGGTTAGATGGTGAGCAGCTTGTATGCTCAAGTTCGGTTTAAAAAATATTTTAAGATAAATGAATAGGAATGAAAAGGGGATAGAATGATGCAGAATGGTGTAGTGAAAAGTTGTGAATGGCAAGGAAGGTGGCTGGTGCAATAAAATCGCTGGTGGATGTAAAGGGACTAAGGTCTTGAGTGTGCTATAGGGTCTTACTGAGGGTATGTTGTTACCTAAGCTAATGTGTAGTAGTGAGACTATTGGTCTTGGAAATAAAGAGAGTATTAGAATCTAAAGGTTTTCAATGTGTTCAGAATGGACAATCTTAGGGGGTGTGTTAGGTGTGAGAAGAATTGAAAAAATTGGGAATGAACACGTATTAGAGAGTTGTGTTGGTGTGAAGCAAGGGGTAAATTTGCGAGAATAAATGAAAGTTACGGTTGAAATGGTTTGATCATAGTTGAAAAAGAAATGGAAAGATAAGTTCGGTTGTTACGATGTATAGTGGGTGAGTGTGGGTGGGAATACAACTCAAGCTGGGAGAACCGAAGGAAAAAGGTGGATTGAGTCAGTAAAAGGAATCCCTGAAAAAGAGGTACTGATAGAGTTTGGCATGAGCAAGAAGAAAAGGTGCATAGTAGGAGTGAATAATAAGATTTTGTGAGGGGTGTATGGTTGATAGGCCACCTGGGCCAAGGGATGAACCCCACATTGACGAGAATGCCATAAGTGAGGTCCGTCGCGGTACCGGTTGGAGGCTCTAAGTGGATGGATTTTTCTGCTGCGACGAGTTCTCCACAAAAAAAGGTATAAAGGGGGCGGTAAAGGCTGGACTTTCTTTCTTTTCGACTTGCTTTCATATTCTTCTACTACTTTCCTGTTTCCGCGCTGCATGTTACGCACCTTAACCCAAGTCTTGGGGAGAGAAGGTGGGTTGAAATGATGGATGAATCATAAATGTGATGATGATGAATATATATTATATATATATATATATATATATTATATATATATATATAATAATTATATATCTTGTCATCATACTTTATAAATAAATTTATATATAATAAATAGTTACAGAAAAAAGGATGTTTATATATTCACATTATTATATTAATATATATATATATATCAGTGGCGGGTCGTGGTCAAAATTGGCATGGGGGGGCTGTAAGGTTTAATATATATATATATATATATATATATATATATATATATTATTTTATATATATATATGTATAATATATTTACTATATATAAATATTAATATTATATATATATATATATATATTGTATATATAAGGATTTAATATATAAGAACAACTAAATAAAAAATAATTTTTTATAATATTTTATGTTAGGTTATATAAAATTACAAAACTTTTTTTTTTCTTTAATTAAAGGAAAGCAATGCATTCGAAACAACATGTCTGCAATTAGAAAAAAGACTTGATATACTCTCTTAGAATGGAAAATATTATAAAATCAAATTATCTTTTCTAAAAAATATCAATAATCTGATAGGATACATTACCCTCAAAGGGACTATTACCTAATTTTTTATATATTTATTGTGTTAATGTGTGCATAAATATAGGGACTTTTTTTTTTTTTTTAATAATCGATTCATACCATACTGAGATACATTCGGTAAAGAGACAAAAGCCTAAAAAATAAAAAATAAAATTGTGTTGAAAAATATTTATCAAAATATTTAGAAAACAAAATACGAAAAACGTCATTGCCTGCTTATTTTTCTCTCGTCTCTCATTCTCTCTCTCTCAACAGGCCTCCGGAAAGTCGAGAGCATAACTCACCGTCCTCATCTCTCTCTTTATATATATATATATATATATTATATATATATTAATATATAATTATATATATATTATATTATATATATATATATATATTATATATATATATATTATATATAGTATATCTCTCTCTCTCTCAAATTATTTTTTGCATATATTTTCACTATGTTATTTTTCCAGAGCACAAAAAAATAAAAAAACACAACACTCTCATCTCCCCCCGTAAAAAAAAAAAAATGCGAATAAAAAACCTGAACTTTAGACTTGTCTCTGACTCTCTATATACAAGAAAACTACAGAATTATAGGCACAAATCTAGCAATTCTGTAAAAATTTGAAACCTTAATTGTACAGAGAAAAAACTAAACAAAGTTGTTATGAAATTAATAGTGAGAAGCAAACTGGCACTCACTTTTTTAAGTGCTAATAAGAAAGTATGTTCTACTAAATTGTATTTAATATTTGTAGCTTTTGTTGTATAATAAAAATAGCTTAAAATATTCTTGATACGTATCAGTCCCCAAAAATTTTATTTAATTTTGATATAATGAAATAAAATATCGTACGCACAATTTTCAGTTGGAAAAAGGATTACATGAAACTGATTTAATATGATTACTAATTTTTTTTATGTACTAAATTTGTGTAAAGAAAAAATTCAGATCACTTTACTTTGAACAAAAATTTCAGATTTCTATCAACATCCTATGCTCTTTAATTTTTTTTAATTTGGAGGGGGCGCAGGCCGGCAATAGCCCATAAGAAACGAAGCACGCCAACTGTTATATATATGAATATATTATATTATATATAATATAATTTATATATATAATATATATATTATATATATATATATATATATATATATTATAAATCTTATATATATATGTAATAATATATGATATATATTATATTATATATATATGCAAATTTTCATAAAGTCTTGTACTTGAATTACCATGTTACTTGTATCTTGTACTTGTACTCTTGAACAAATTCTATGAGTCTTGTACTTGTACTTGAACACTTCTAGAGTACTTCTACCTTGAACGAAAATGTACTTGACAACAAAGCCTGATAATATTTATTATATATATATAATATATATTAATTTAGTATTATATTATATATAAGTATATAATTATATATAATTAATAATAATATATATATATATATATATATATAATATATTATTATTTATATATAATATATATTGGATGACGCTACCTATCAACAAAATCAAGAATCAAAAATTCTTTAATAATTCAATATCAAATATATTATATATATATATACATATATATTAATATATATATATATTATATATATATATATATATATATAATATATATATATATATATATATATATATATATATATATAATATATATATTATATATATATTATATATATAATATATCATATTTATATATATATTATATATATATATATATAACTATATATATATATATATATTATATATATAAGTATATTATATATATATATATATGAGTTGAGTAGAGGTGAGATATATAATATATATATATAATCTAATAATATAAGCAATATATAAGCTAAATCCTCACATGCCTGGAACGCACTGCAACAGGTATTCCAAAGCAAAAAACACCAGATCTCAAGGAGCAGAATACCAATGGTTTCTTGGGCTGAGCCCCTATTTCCCCTCTCCCTCTTCTCTCCTATATATATATTAATAATAGAAAAATAAAATGTCGGAATTTTCCAGCCTGTATTTTGACTATATAAAACGCCAAACCCGTAGCTTTTTTTGCTCTCTAAAACGTTGTTTTTTCCGGTGTTTTCTGTGTCTGTAAGTCAATTCTTTTTCAGAATTTTCACAAATTTTAAACGACCATGTTTTTTGACATTCTTCGTATCAACTACCAAAATTTTTTTTTTCCCGAAATGACTTCAATACGAACTTGAAATTATGCAATGAATAGGTTCCAATTAACCCCCCCTACAAAATGAAAGAAGTAAACAATTTTTTCGATTTTTTTTTTGAGTTTTTGATGCTCAGCGTTTGTCCAATTTTCTTTCCAAAACTGAAAAATCTCTTTTTGGATTTTGAAAATGAAAAATATTAGGATATTTTTTTTTAATTCTTATCCCTCCGATCAAGACAATCAATTTTCAGGGCTTGTTATAGTCGTGTGAGATATACAATTCTTTTTTTACTTAGATTAATTTTTTTTTGTAATACAACACATGAAATTTTAAAAAAAAACAAACCAAATTTGCTGGCATTATAGGCCGATGCCTTTTGGAAAAAGTTTGTTCCCGCTAAACTTGCGATGGTTATGAAATACAAAACATTAATTAAGTCAAATAGGGCATCTTAACCCGACTACATATGCCCTGCAAAATTCATTCACTTCGTCAGAAACCAAAAAAAAAAATTAAAAAATAAACCAATGGCAATTTTCATTTCAAAATCCCCAAAAAAGTGGGATTGGAAATTGGAGAATCTGACACATCAAAAACTCAAAAAAAATCGAAAAAATGACGTTCTCCTCTATTGTAGGTAATTGGACTCTATCTATGCATTATTTCAAAGTTTGAAGTCATTGAAAAATATTTTGGTCAACGAAGAATGTCAAAAACATGTGAGTTTTGAAAAATTGAAAAATTCTGAAAGAGAATGATCTAGACACACAGAAAAACACCTGAAAAAACAACGTTTTAAGAGAGCAAAAAAGCTACAGCTGTTGGCAATAAATAGTCAAAATTGACTGAAAAAAATTCCCAATTTTTAATGTCCATTTTAAAGGGGGGAGTGGAAATAGGGACTCAGCCCATGTCCAAAATAAATTGGATCTTGCCCCTCAAGAACCGTAAAATTGAGAAACGGGATCCTAATCAGGGTGCCATTCTTTATAAACCCGTTCCTGTTCAACCTCTTTAAAACAGCTGAAAATTCCCACCACCCCACTCAATCTCTTCCAAATTCAACATCTTTATAAAAATAACCTGATTGCAGATTTATGATCGATATAAACAAACCATACCAAAAGATCCACTTCTGTACCTAGGACTACTTAAACTACTACACACAACTACGCGACTTTACCTAAACGCAAACTAGAAGCCTGGCTGTCTTCCAACAGAATGCATGCCTCCTGCCAGAGAAAATCCATTAATAACCACGATCACCCTGACAGAACCAATCATATACCCCACAAGATAAAACTTTAAAATAACTCCATCATACACCCTAAACAAAAACAACCCTAAAAATATAATATATATATATATAATACTTACTTATATATATTTATATATTTAAATATAAAAATAATATATAAAAATAATTATTAAAAAAATTAATTTAATAATAATTATTATAAAAATTAAATAATTACTATATAAATTAATATAATAAATATATATTATATATACCTTTACACATCACATCCAAAACATCATAAAACACAGCAATAGAAAACATTAATGTCCTACGAAACTTTATCCTCCCGACACAATTTCAAGCAAATGAAGCAACCACACTGGGCTAAAACAAACTACATACACATACAATTCTCAAGACCACAAAATACAAACTATGGATCAACAGTCCTTGTAGCCTTTTAAATTATTTCTCATCAAACACTAGAATTCAAATTTTAGACCAAGATATTCCCATTTTAAATAACTGCGTCTTTAGGAAAAGTTAGCACAGGCTGACATGAAACTACGCGAATTTGCGCGTTGCTGATATCAACTACATGATAGAAAATGCAAAACATTCTCCTTTAAATTCAACTTACTGGTGCGCCTTCTTGTGTGCCTGCTCCCCTTGTCGAAACGGCAGGAGCGACCTTAACCCATCCATCGCACATGACTCCCTAACAGGATCACACTAGATGTTACTCATTCCTATTTTAAAAATTCCCTTTTCTCAGCGCTTCGATCCTTACCGCTAGTTCTCTAATTAACGGCCAAACTTGCCTCAGAAAC
>JABUQX010079681.1:30000-39356 GCA_015478945.1 Trachelipus rathkii
GTAGAACTGGGAATTTAAATAGGATTTAATGATCATAATAAAATACTGTTAATGAAAAACGAAATACTTTACTAGTCATTTACTGATCTGATTCCACCTACTACTTACTACAAAAAAAAATTACAAAAGCATAGTGTTCTAAGTCTATCGCCTTTAGTCCTAATGTTGGCAGCTAAAAAAGTCAATGTTTTGAAAAATTCATATTTAATGGGCAAAGAAATTGACTTGAATTTTAATACTCAATGAATGTATCCAGTCTCTTCTCTTGCATCAGCTCCAACGTAACCATGCCAGAAATGCTTCAGTCATCAGTAATTAACCATCTTTCCAACTCCCACGTGAGTGGCACCGGTAGGGTGATAAACGATAAGGAATGTGCATAAAGTTATTTACGTGCTAAGTTCATCAGACAGTTGTTGTGTTCATAGATGGCTCGAACCTGCCACTGATCTATAGGAGGCAGTAGTCTTTCAGTGTTTGACAACTGTCACCTATGTGCGGTGGACGAATTTCTCTGATATAATTTTAACTTGGACTTGGTTGTTGCCGTATTGCATTAATTGTATTGATAGCATCCTTTCTGTTTTCTTCATCATCGTCTGCTAACATTGCCAGTAAGATATTTTCTTGGTGAGCTCAGGCAATGTTATACTGGCAATATCTGGTGACAGCTGTCTTTGGATTTTGATCTGTTGCAGCAAAATGGATCATCAGTGCATCTGGGTTTGCATTTTATTCGAAACCACGTTGGTGCATAGCAAACCGCAGCCAACCTCGCCAATGACTGCAATTCTCTAGTAGGTTGTGATGTTGCCATGTAGAGGCGACAAATTCTACTGACAGTAGAAACAACTTTAATATTTCAGGTTTTTTATTTTACGGTTGAGATTTTAATGATGTTTCTATGACGACGTTCTCTTATACTTGTTACAATTCTGTAGAGGTATCCCTGATCTTTACTAATGTCGTCATGTCACCAATCAGGAGTGGGTCCACCTTTTGGGAATTGTTTTGGGAAAAATTGAAAGTGGAACAGGTCTCGCATGTAGTTAGGGCTTTGCCAACAGGTCCCTTAAACTAAGGGGGACTTTCACTGGGACCTATGATCTTTTTACAAACAGATTGGCGTCAGAGGGGAGTTCACATTCAAAGTGCAGACTGCAAAATGAACTCACTGCAGAGGTCTAATCTAGCTTGCTTTTCAAGAATTAAAATTGTTCCACCTTTAGGTTCAGTGTTGACAGGTATGCTGTCAGCTCCAACTTGCAATGATGCTGTCCAAAATTCCCATGTCTGATAATGCTCCATGCAACCCATCTGCAATAGCCTCACCATGTTTCACTCTGTTCCCCGCAAATGTGTGAAAAAGTAAGACAGTTCCATGGTTCACCAAACCAGCAATACATAGTGAATCCTCCTACCTTTTTACTGCTGTACACCCAAACTTTCTGCTTTTTGTCTTTTTTCTTGATCAAGGGTGGTTGTCTTTCTCCGTGCATATAAAAAACACTGCAGCTAAATTAAAAAACAGTTCTTGCTTCCTGTGTTGTTTTCCGTCAGAACCTTTTCTTAGCTTTTCTCTTGCTCTCCAGATTTTCTTACGATCTAAAACATTGGTCTTGTCATCTGCATTGACAACACCAAAGTCAACTAGTGCCGCTGTACCTATATCTGCTGCGGCCTCTGTTGGACATTCCATACCTCTCTGCCTCTAGTGCAGCGGTGTAGGGATTTGTGTTGTGTTCGGCAAACACCAAGAGTAACGAAATCATCGTCAAGGTATACTTTCTGTCCCCTCATGATCAGGTAATGAAGCTGAATCTTCAATGGCAGTAGTGTCTGCAGACAGTGTTAGACTTCTTTAATCCGATTTCTTCTTTTCTTCTCATACGGCTTACATCTCTTTACCATTCAATGTACAATGTACTTTCTTGCCAAGAATTTCTGTCAAAATTCATTTTCAGCCGTAACAAGAAAAGTTAGTTGTCTAATCTTGCCAATTGTTGCCATTCTGCGGAACTTAATTCTTTGGTCACGTTAAAAAAGTCTCTTTCCCCTCAGGAAGCATGAAATTTTCAGTTACTTTGGCACAGAGTTACATACAAGCAGGATGTCTTTCATTGGCATGCAGCAATGTCCAAACAGTTCATTCAAACTGTCCAGAAACTTCTTGCTTTTCTCTCGCACTAAATACCACTTTTGATGCTTCAGATCCTTCATCCATCAATCTCATCAGCTTTTGTTTAAAGAAAAAAAAAATACCAGTTTTAAATAAGTGGCTGAATGGTGGAATCCCACCAGCTTCGAAATCCCAGGTCAAACAAGAGCCTCACTTTAACTGGGAAATGACATAAGCGTTAATTTTTCGGAATACTTATGTTCCTTTAGTGAAAACTTAAAAAAGTCCCTGCAATACTGGAGAAAGAGTGAGACAGGTTCAATGGTTGTTGGGATCCCGGGCAGAGGGGGGGGCGCAAAACGCAAACATGAACATGACTGCTTCTTCTGAATATCTATTTGACTGCAATGCTAGGTACCGTGAAAATGTAAAAAAAAGAAATATAACATAGATCACAGTCCAACGGATCTATTTAGAGGAAATATTTGACCATTAATCTGTTAATAGAAGATAATTTCCTAAATAAAATTGTATTATGCAACAACAATAGCAACAAAAATAAAATACAAATTAAAGAAATAAAGCGCTTTTTTTTTTTTGACCAATGTTAAAGCTAATAGTGAAGTAATAATGTGTGAAGAACGTTCAGGCCTCATGAAATAAATATTTAATTGTAATTTAATTTTATGAATACCCTCATAGGCGTGAACAAAACCCTAGATGTTCACGTTTGGCCCGACGTAAACCCGAGTGCGGTGCGGTGCGGTGCGGTTGTTAACCGGTGGCGGTGTGGTGCGGTGCGGATGGCGGATGCGGTGGACGGTGTGTGCGGAAGAAAAAATAATACAGGTGCGGTGCGGCTCGACGAAAAAGTTAAACGGTGCGGTGAGCGGATGCTGATGTGGGTGTGTAGAGCCTGGAGATGCGGAGCGCTTGGATCGGCACCGCACCGCCACAGTCCGATCACCAGATTACCCGACCAATTTCTAAATAAAGAAAAAAAAATGAAAAAAAGAAAAATTGGAGGGAAAGAGACTATAGAAATAAGATATATATATATAGTACATAATTATGATATATATATATATTATATTAATAAATACTAATATTAATTAATTATATTTATATATATATATATATATATATATATATATATTATATATTACGTTTATATAATAATATATATAATATATATGTATTATATTATATTATACTATATATATGTATATATAGAGATATATCTGTATATTATATATATATTATAAGTGAGATATATATTTAATTATATTAATACTATAATATAGAAGATTATATTATAATAATATAATAATTATATATAGAGAGTGAGATATATATTATATATAAATATTATATATTAGATATAATTAATATATTATTATAATATATATATTAATATTTATTATTAATATTATGAGCCCATTAAGCAAGGATATATGGCTACAGATTCAATCAGAGCCCAAATAATGTTAAGAGGAAAGGCAGGTTTTACAAAAGTTATTTTTTGAAGCAAGGAAAAAAATCTTATACAATGTAGGATAACTTTAGAGCACGAGTTAGGTAACAAAACAGCTTAGCACTTCTGAATTTCCCTAGTTCTGAGGTTTAGTTTCAAAATTAACAATGAATCAGGATGTAAACAATACGTTGTTTCACCCCCCAATTTACGATGTTCATTGTCCCATCAATAATGGTACAATGAACAAATGTAAACGAGAAAATAAAACCAATAAAAATATAGAGGAACAGAAATAGATCTTCAATATCGTCTCTCTCCAATTCATTTTTATTCTTTGACTTGTCATTGCTGAGGATATGTAATAACTCTCTACAAACAGAGGTTGTTACGGAGAGGATGAGACTAAACAGAGGTGTTGCTGAATTATCCATAATGGATATCTTTTTAAAAAAATGACTGGCAGTACCAATGATAACGATTTGGTTAGAAGAAATAGAGAATGTCATGGATGGAAGAAGACATTTATTTTATCATCAAGAGCGGCCAGAACGTGCCACAGAGATATCATTATAAAAGATATCTTGCAAACCATTAAGCATTAATGTTCAGAGTATGGTCATGTATTAACTCGAAAGTGTAGCGTGGAACTTTTTTATTAAGAAATTCTGGCCATGTATTTTTTAATTATTTACTATTCTTCTATAGCATGGTGAATGATTAGAAGTGTGGCCTCAAATTGGACCTTATATTTTTGAGAGAAACATTGCTGACATAACTTGTTCAGGGATGTCACAAATTATTTCTAACGTTGGATGTCTGACGGGAGTTTTGTGGTTGTTTTTCTTTATAATAGGCACCAGCCTCTCGTCTGCTGCAGTATAACGGAGTCAATCTGGGGAAGTAGGGTTACACGCTTCGCCAAACCATTCCATTGGGAGATATGTCCGCTGAGATATTTCCAACCTATTCCAAAGTAAAACGAAAATTTGGGCTTCTGAAATAAAATTGGTCAACGGGGGCATGAACAACTCAGAGAAAAGAACAAAAGAAACTGCTTGATTGGAGTATCTGACTATTTTCGCCACGGTGGAAGAAAGCAAACTTGGACCTGATTAAATTTGGTAGAAGGTATTATTCTGAAACTTTAGTTTTAACTTTATCAAACATTTTCTTTCAAATAATAATATCTCTGTAATATTCCCTTTGAGTAGTGTGTTGAAAAAAGACCGATAATTAACTTTTCGTTAGCACGTACAAAAACCAGAATTTCAACAAAACTGTGACGAAACAGAAGAATCAATCCCATTAATTATAATTTCTTCTTTCTCTGTAAATTTAATCCTATATCTATCATTTATGATTTTTTTTCGTGCTTTCATTGTCCCCATTTAATTTGTATTTTATAATTAAGTTTCCCCAAGAAGCAATCTATTTCGTTCTTAAAGGCGGAATTCTTATCCTTCTCTCTGTTACTGTGTTCAATTTTTTTCCTTGTGTTTAACTTTGCTTAGATTAGTTCTTTAAAAACCCAGATGTCATGTCTTCCTTTCCGAAGAAATAATTACGATTGCAAAATGTAACCGGTGTTGGTTTGTCATGGGAAACATCATCGGAAGTAATCCCAAATCCACAAACTGGAGAAAGGATTGCCAATTGTGCGGAATTGCTTTAAACAGTTGATTTTCGAAGACAGGAATACACTCCCAAAGCTTACGAGCCCTATAATTTTAAAAAAACTTTTTAACTTCATGAAATTTCGGATGTGAACTTTCAAATTACTGTATCACTTACCTTTGAGACGGCACTTATAAACTATCATTCATAATAACAATCCCTCACAAAGTTGTTAAATTTTCTAACAAGCTCCATCAGAACATTTTCTAAGAAATATTGATAGTCGCATTCGGGAGTGTAAATGCAATAATTTTTTTTTTTAATATTTGCGGATGTGAAAGTCAATGCATTTCTTTTTGGGACACAACTCTTTGGGGGTCCACAGACATCCCTCAGAGATTCTCAAACCCTCATATTCGAGTTCTTAAACGACCTTATAAATAACATATAACCTGGTTGATACCGGTAATATGGACTAAATCGATATTTATTAATTCAGCACCGCACCGGGTCCAAGGCCAAACCGGTGCCGTTGTCCAAACTTTCCGACTCCCTCTGACCTCATGACTCTTCCTCCAAACTCCTTCCTTCGGCTGACTCCTGACACCTTTCTTCACTTCTCCTTAAATGTATTACGTTCATTTTTCTACTACTGGGGACCCCCTGCGGGGGTCCCCAAGACCACTCCATAAAACGAACACTTATAAACCCTCATATTTCGAGATTCTAAATCACGGGTTCCGATATACATATATAAGGAGGTATACAAATATTGTAACATATAATTAAAAAAGGAAAACAAAGAAATTTATTTTTATACTTAAACTTAGCACCGCACGCCGGACCAGCCACCCGGTGTCAGCATAGTTATCACCCTTGTGCAGTAAAGCACATTTCAAACTTCTGATGGATCTGTGATAAAAAAAAATCCAATCTTCTGATCGATATTACGGTTATCCCTTTTTGAGTAGAAATCCAGGAATATTATTGCAACATACAAGTTCTCCATCTTAACTTGAACAATATTATTTTAGATTTAGACTAGTTTTTCTTTTCACCTGGAAGCTATAAGTTTAGCTGCTGGCTTTGACAGATTGAGGTTTCGTAACAGATCATCGAAAGCTTTTGGGGGAGCTGCTCAGTTGTTGTTGAATATCTTCTTTCATATTCACTGCCGTTACTTTACACCAAAATAAGCACTACATATAATTGTTTTAAAAAGTCACTTATGTTTTATCAAATATTTTATCAAATTGTATCAAATATTGCAAGATGTATTAGGACCAATTAAACAACCCTATCTTATGAACTATTTTTGTCCATTATAAAAAGTATAATATATGGAATAGATAAACATGCAAAGCTTTTCGTACCTACCGTAGACTATCGCCGGTTTCATCACGTATTTCGAAGTTCTAAAATTTTTTTCCAAGCAAAGACCATGCGAATCGCGATATACCATCGCGGATAAACTTTTTTGTCATTTATTTTATTTTTATTCTTTGAAGTATGAAGAGTAAATAGTGCATAATTATATATCTATGGCAAAGCCAGAGAAAGGTGTTTTAATTAGTTTTTAAAATTTGACAGACTCTCCACTGGTAATTAGACTTTAAATTGTCTCTGCTGTTTTTACTATGACCGAAAAGCGGAAGCGATTTGTCACTTCACATAAAATTCAAATTTTTTTTCTCGATGTATTTACATTATTAAAATAAAATTTTAGTTAAAAACTTCAAAATAGTTTTTGTTGTTTAGAAATTCTACTTCAAAACTTTGTTTAACTTTCAGGCTTTCTTTCTTTGTTTAACTTTCAAACTCTTATTTTCTACTGTTTCTTGAGGACAAATCTGTTATCCAATACATTTAATTATCAGAAAATGTATTAAAGTTTAATAAAATGAAAATTTAGTTATCAGTATATTAAATCGTCTTACAATACCAACATCACAAATGTGCAACTTTCGTTTTTCATTTATTTGCACTGGCAACAACGTTGACTCTCAAAGTTTTCAATGCCGAAATCACAAATATGTTTGCAAATATATAACCCCACTACGACCTTTTCATTATGTTTATTCAAATGCGAGTATTTTAACCAATATTCCCTCAAACTACAAATTTCCACATTCGCTGTTTTTCCATTAGACTAATATATCTAATATCTAATTATTATATGTAATATCATCACTCTCAGATCTTCTTATATCTTCCTTATTTTCCCAAGAATGGAAAGAGGTACAATATTAAGGTGCGTGACGAGCATCGGGAAAGAAAAGCAAAGTAGAAGTAGAAGAACATAAGTCGAAAAGAAAGCCCAACATTACCGCCCCCTCTATAGACCATTAATTAGTGCGAACTCATCGCAGTCAGAAAAATCCACCCTAAAGCTTCATGGGACAGCGATGGAACCTCACTATGGTATTAGATCGTCAGGTGTAAGGGTTCATCCCTGGCCCAGGTGGGCCCACAACCAGACCCCCCACAGTCAATGCCACATTTCACTCCTGTTATACACCTTTCTTCTCGCCTCTACCAACTCACATTTCTCTCCTTCAACATTCGTTTACCGACACAATCCACTTTCTCTTCGGTCATCCAGCGGTTCGGTTCCCAACACACTTCGCCACTATACATCCGCTTAACCAAACCGACTATCATTCATCCGCTCCACACAGGAACAAACTACCTAAAACATACTTTTTCATTGTATTTCTCAAATTTACCCCTTTTCTCACACCACACATCTCTCTAATAAGTTCATTCCTCATTTTATTAATTCTTCTCACACCTAGCATGCCCCTAAGATTGTTAAGATTGTAAGATTGTAAGATTGTTATTATATCTAATAAGTTTAAAACATATATAGTAAAATAATTAATTTGGATTTATATAATCAAGAATTGAATGTTTATTACACTTCTCTGCCCTTCAGATCCTCAACCGACTGTTACAGCTCTGATCCGTGGTCCTTTCGGTCGATTTGCATGGACCATGCAACTACGGCATCTGCCATTCTCTCGGCATAAGTCTTCAGCGAAACAACATGTAACCAACCCAGGTCGCCCTTTACCTATGAATGAAATTGGTGTCAAGTGTGAAATTGCGCACAAATACTTTCCTGAAAGTGTCGATAGAATACCTATGTGCAAAGCGTAAGATTTTTTTTATTACTACTAGATTATTATTATTATTATTATTATTATTATTATTATTATTATTATTATTATTATTATTATAGAGGGAGAGTACACGCATACTCGAAGCGATGAAATTACCTCCCATTTTTAATGGTGCGTCTTTCTCTTTTGCGTTCATATTCTTCACACACTCATCCTCCAGGCAACATATTACTAACCACCATTTATCCACATATCATATACACAATGATATAAAGTACACACCCCACTTCCTTCTAGATAACACCTTACAGACATCCCTACTACTTATATCCCTGTGTGCGGTGGCTGCCCACACCACCTATTCTTGCTAAGGAAATGCTGATGCATGCCTTGGAGATGGTCGTTGATTCCGCCCGTAACGACCTTCTTTATTCTTGCGAAATTTGTATGGAATCGATATGGGTACATGGAATTCAGAGGAATTAAAATGGTTTGAGGAGAAGAGCGAGAGAAAGTGGAATGGAGTATTTTGAACAGGGGCAAATTTGATGTATAGACTACGGCTGTGACTGAAAAGCACAAAAGATAGACAAGGAAAAGGTGAAATTGGTGGAAAATGAAATTGTCAAGATAAGTGCAAAATGTAAACGTGCGTGGTGGTGTGGAAGAGAATAGGAAAGAGAGGAAGAGAGAGGAGAGTGACGGAAGGCAGTGGCAAATTTTGGATGAGCGTGACCCCGTATGGTACACATAACGCTATGGTAGACTTGGTGTCCGAGTAGGTCTACGAATTCTACGATGGTAATTTAAAGTTTGAAAAGGTCAAGGTATTGTGGTACTTGGACGTATGGTCCATCTGAGGGAAAACGTTGAAAGAGGAAATATTACCACCTACCGGGGGAATTTTTAGCAAAGACCAGATAATCTTGAATGAATTTATCTGGATGGAGGTAACGTGAGTATGCTTCAGATTCTCTCAGTTTTGGGGGACTGAATGGTTGATAGGTGATAAAAAAGGGATGGC
>JABUQX010079682.1:0-27725 GCA_015478945.1 Trachelipus rathkii
TATTTTTTCTTTCCTGCTATTTATCACAAACTTTCACTTACTACATATCTGTCAATATTTCCGTTCCCTTTTCCATCTAACATTATTTCCTAAAATTTTAAACTCTCAGTCACTTTTGGTGTTTTCCATCTCTTCTACCATTATCCACATTATACTTCACAACCTTGAGGATCTTTCTAACTTTCACAACCATAATCTACTCTTATCCTAAGTTTTACTTTCAAACTCCCTATTCACCTTTATACACACTCTTACAAATAATCCTTATACCTATCTACCAATCTCTCATAAGCTACCTTTCAGATTCGCCACACTAAAACCTAAATTCTCCCTTATTAATTTTAAGTATGTGGCACCCTCTTCCTCATTCATCTTCCAATTCCCATCATTCAAATCAACCTTTCCCCTGCCACCTTTTCCCACTCTTAATTCCTTTTCATTATTATTTTATAATATTTTTTATTTATATATTATTGGTTTTTTTTTAGGTTATATATATTATTTAGGGTTATTAGATTTGTATTTCGGGTGATTTATGGTATATTTATTATATTTATTTTTATATAATTTTATTTATTTTTAGTTGAAGCTATTGTTTTTGTTTTATTTTTTCAGTAATAGTATATTATTAATGATTTTCCTCCTCCCTTTATTTTTATAGTTTTTCAATTAGTCCTTTTTGAGTTATGGTATAGTTTTGTTTAATTGATATTGTTAGATGCTATTTCTTTAACTCGAGTAATAGTTGATTTTATGGAGTTTAATTTTGGTATTCAAATTCGATTAAGTGTTGATGTTTTCTATGTGGATAAAATATTTAGTTTTTAGGCAGGGTTGTGTGTTAAGTGTTGGAGTTGTGCTAAAGAACTTAAACACATGGTTTTAGATTTTGATAATGCTTGTAAATATTTATTTGTGAATTACATCTCCAACCCAAATATTTAATGCTTTGAATTATGGATAAGTATGCTCTTGTCACTAGCGGTGCAATTCTGATTATTATTAAATTAGGTGGTAATATAATATAAGTTATAACTCTCATATTATGAATTAGAGTTGTGCGTTGGGATACTTGCTCGGATGTTTTCTGCGTGTCTTATCGAGTTTTGGTTTATTGTCTACTTTGCTGTTTCTCTTTAGCATATGATTGCAATTTAATATTAGTAGGTTTTTTTTGTTTATATATATTATAACTATTATATTGTATGTTTTTTATATATTATATTTTATTTTTTAGTGTATTATTATATGTTATATTTATATTATTATATTTTATATTATATATATATATTATTACTTATTAGTATTATATATATATATATATATATATTTTATTATTATATATTTGTATATTATTTTTATTTTTTTTTTATTTATAGTTTTATATTATTATATTATTATAATATTATATATAGTTTATTATATATTTTATATATATATATTATTGCATTTTTCTATTCTCTAAGTTGAGTTCTTGGATGGTCAGAAACGATGCTGACAAGCGCGAGAGGGAGCGGACTCATTTATATTTTAAATAATCTTCTAAATATTTTCAATAAATAATTGATAATATTTTTAATACTTATGTATATTTCTTTTGTTAGAATAATAATAATAATAGATAATATAATAATATAATATAATTTATAATAATAATAATAATAATAATTTAGCAAGCAGTCAGAGTATTAGATGAAGTTAAATATCCTAGAGAGAGCTTAAATTTTTCTCCATGTAATGCCAAATAATGAATATTATAGATTATTATTAATTATTTTTAATCATTATATTAATATAATAATATTTAATGGTAGGTATAATAATGGAATAATAAAGTGAGAATATATATAATTGACTTAGTGAGAGATAATAATAATAATAATGTCAACAATGGAGAATCACTAAACATACTTGTTTTTTATACATTTAGTTTTTATTTTTGTGAATTTTTTTGGTTTTGCATTATTTGGGGATACTTTAACATAACAGGACTATTTTTCTCTCGATCATTAATATTTATATTCGTGCGAGGTATTGATGTATTAGGGGTTTCTGATGATGAGTGATATTTGTTTTTTGTTTATATATATATATATATATTTTTCTGGTTTTGTATAGAGTGTTTTTTTGTTATTTATGATGTTATAATATATATGTTATTATATTATATTTGTTATATTTATAATTTATATATTATTATTTATATATAGTATTATATATATATCTATTATATATAATTTATATTATTTTTTATATATAATTATATTATATTTATTATTTTTATTAATTTATATTTATTGTAAAAAAGTATTATATTTTCCATATATAATTTATTTTTCGATTCAACTAAGATATCACAAACAAATTTTCTTTCTTTGCTGTTCTACCCATTCCTTGCGACAGCCTGACCTGATACTTACTGATTTGATTTGCTATTTCTCCGACATATAAATCTTGTGCCTATATCTCTTCTCGGCTAAAAGGTTGTTTTGATAGAAACTCCTTACCAGTTCGTTTGCCACTTTTCTTTTAGCACATCCTCTAATACAATTATGTCTAGCTTTGTTATTCTTTATTTAGTGTTGACAATTTGCCCCACTTAGTGATATAACGCCACTCTTTTAATGGTTTCACGTTTGTATTTAATTATTAAATTTCCCTTTATAGGGGTAAATTTTTTACTTTTGGGCGATAGGAGAGAAGGGTTGAGGTGACGATCCAGTCTAAAATGTCACATCGGCGGAAATATGCGTGATCAATTGTTTTATTTTTTTGTATTTAACATCCCCAATGTACATATAATTATCCATAATTTATAATCTAGACAACAATTCACATCATTTAGGTAAAAAGAATCAAAAATTTATAAAAAACATATTAAATAGGATAAAATTCATAATAAAGTGCAATTTAATATATATAATTGTTAACATTCGATTATGCATTGGTCTTACGGTGAGTAACCAAATAATATAAGCAGGAAGTGAATTTGATATTAAGTGAATCGAGTTGTTCATAAGATAATATTGGGTATAAGTTAGTAAGAGATTATAATCGCTCTTTTAATAAAAATTACCTTAATACCCTCGGCATTTTCAACCTTCTACCGCTAAGTACAACGAGGTCTGAAGTTAAACATTTTTGAACAGAATCTGATCTCCACTATTCTCATAGTCATAATGGATATTAATTTATCATAATATTTCTTTAGTATGTCTCAATTGCTTTGTTGCATATTCATTTAATACCTTGCTTTGCTATAATTTTATAGATAGTTGAATAGTTTTTTTTTAAAACAAGACGAATACTATGTAGATAGGTGTTTTTAGGCAGGTTTCTGGTGTCATATCTTATTGTGGAATTATTGTTGTTATGTGTTTTATTGTAGATGGGTCTTTCAGTGTTACTTTGGTGGAGAACCCTTGATATTCTCGGATAAATGAGGTTCTGGGGTGGCTGAAATTGTGCTTTTTTACGTTAATCGTTTAGGCAAATAGGTGTGGTTGGTTCTTTTTAAAAGATATGTCAGTATGTGGTCGAAAGAAGTTTTTTCTAAGGTGAGTGAAGTATACTGTACAATTTTATTATTGTGTGATTATGAATATATTTATTTTTGTAGAATTATTTTAGTAGTGTTTTGTTGTCTGTTTGTTTTGTGGTTGTTTTTTCTATTAGTGTATATATTTTACTGTGATGTTATATTGTAGTTTACGTTTTATGAGGTTGTTGTTATTTGTTGCTAGATATATATTTTTTTATATATATATATAGTTAATTTATTTTCTTTACTGGTTAATGGGTTAGGTTTATTATTTATTAAGGTTATTTTATTATTAAGGCGGATATTTTAAAATGTTTTGGATTTCTTTAAGCACTTCTGGAAGGTAAGGAGGCGTGCGGAAAGGTGTGAAGAAATGAGTTAAGAAGGGGAAACCTGCTTAGAATTAATGAATATTGGATGGTGCTTTTGTTGTAACTGATGAAATGGAATAGTGTAGTTGGGAGTGTTTGGTAAAGAACACTTGCAAAATCTTATATGGTAAAAGTAATTAAGAGGTGATAGTGAATGTGTGTTGGGTTTGATGGTGCAAAATTATGATTTTATGGGTTTTTGGGGATGGGATCATTAGTCTGGAGGAGGAATGGGGTAGGGTTAGGTGAGATAGTTGTAAGATCGTAAATCTTGCATGGTTACACGGGATGAAAATTACTGGTGAAATGATCAAGAAACTAGCAGAGGAGAGATGGTGATTGATTTGGATTTGGAAGTTGTGTTATGTAATAAGGCGTTTATGGAGGGTTATAAGTTTCCTTGAGGGATTTGGAGTAAGAGCAGTAATAAATTTGCCCCTTATTATAAGGGTAATGGATTGAATTAAGGTGGAACTGATAGAATTATAAGGGGAATTAGTTTATTGAGTGTTGTTAGGTGTAGATATATGCTGGTATTTTTTTGGTGTCGATAAAAAAGTGGGTTTCTGTAGTGACTGATGGATCTGAAATTTGGTTGATAAGATCAAGTATGTTGGTCGTTAGGAGTGGTGTGATGGATTGTGTGGATTCAATTTCTTATACATTGTAATAGCATTAAATGATTTATAGAGAAATTGATGGGAAAAGAAGAATAAATTGTAGTAATTAGGGGTTGTGCTAGTGGGTGAGTGTTGCAGGACAGGCGGTAGGTATAGGAGGGGTTGAGAATGAGGGAAGCTTCTTTATGGCTAAAGGTGCTTAGTAAATATAGTGGTGGTTGTGGTGGGTGGCGAGGGGGGCTTTCTAAATGGAATCGAAAGTATGTATAGTATGATACGATTGAGAGGCAGTGTGTAGTGGGAGGATTATAATGGGTCATAAAGTGATTGGTTGGTGAATGTTATTTTAGTAGCATGTAGTGTAGGGAGGGGATGTGTTATGGCGCGGCGATTGTTATTCAATTTGGTGGAGTACTTGGATGGGGTTATGTTGGGTGGGAGAGAGGATTTAGAGGTGGGAGTGGCAGATGGGTGTTAGTATGGATGATTGGGAGTAATAATTTGGTGGTGAGTGGGGGGTGCCTCTTATCGGTTTTATTGGGTTGCGGAATGATTTGGTTCTTTTGTGTGGCTGATTCTGAATGTAGAGTTTGAGAGGATTGTAGCGAGATTGGCAGTTTTTGGTGTGTAATATTATAGAGGTGGTTATGAAAGATATACGTAGATTAAGAGTTAAGTGTTTATGGTTGTGAGTGAGGACTTAGTTTCTCGGTGTGAATGTTATGTTTACATGGTGATATGCAAGTCTGGATACAATAGTGTCTGAGTTTAAAATATTAGGAATATTATATGTTGTATAGATGAAAATCGGAATTGGAATTAGATGCAGTAAGTGGTATGTAGAAAAGTTGTGAATGTTGCAGTGAGGTGGCTGGTGCAATAAAATCGTTTAGTGTGAATTGTAATAGTAGGATCTAATGTCTTCAGTGCAGCTATTTGGTCTTTTACTATTGAGGGTAAATGTTGTTTACCTTTGATGTTATTTATAGTAGTAAGAACTATGAGTCTTGGATATTAGAGTTTTAGAGTCTATAGTTTCAAATTGTATTCAGTAATGGACTATATCTTTTAGGGGCGTGCAGGTGTGAGTAAGATATTTATTTGATATATTTTTTTTTGTGGGGTAATGGGTACGTTTATAGTGTGAGATGAGTTGTGTGGATGTGAAGAAGAGTTGGGTATATTGAGAGAATAAATAAAGAATGTTGAGTATTGGTTTTGGTCATATGGAAAGGACGAATGATTGGTCGGTTGGTTAAGCGGATGTATAGTGGCGAATGTGTTTGGTTGAGAGGCTCGACCGGACTGGGAGACCGGGAGAAGAAAAGGAGTGGATTGGAGTCAAGTAATTTATCTATATGTTTTGTATTATTGGATGTTGAGTTTAGGCAGTAAGGCGGTCAGAGAGTGGTAAGTTGCTGGTAATAGGAGTGAGATGGTCGGTTTTTGTGAGGGGGTATGGTTTGTGGCCTTGGGTCTACTTGCGTGGGTTCCAAGGGTATTCGACCTATACACTGTACTTGATTTACTCAGGAATGGTAGTGAGGGTTCTCGTTCGGTGGGTCTCCGTTATGTTGCTCTAGGGGGTGTGATTTGTTCTGTCTTGTACGATAGTTCGTGCACTATTTTTATGGCGGAGCAGAGGTGTGTCTTGGTAATGTTTTAGCTGTGGTATTTTTTCTTTTCTGACTTTTTGTTATATTTTCATTTATACTTGCCATTATTTTTTTATCCTTTTCGAACGATGCTGTTATACGCACCTTACTTTATTCCCATTTCTTGGATATATAGGTAGTAAAGAAAGAAGAATGGAAGATAATAGAGATATATATATTTATATTATTATTATATATATTTATATATATTTTTTTATTTATTTATTTATATATTTAATATATATATATTTTATTATTTTATTTAATTATATAATTATTGGTTGTTTTCCATTTTTGAGCGGGTATATTTTTTTTATTGTATAGGTAATTTATATTATCTTTTATTTTTTGTGATAGGTTGGGGATATATAGGTATTTCCTTTGGGTAGCCTATGATATTTATGAGGTGTAATATTCATCGCTGTCAGACTAGCACATGGATGATTTTAAAAATAAGATTGTACCAAATATTTGAGTGTTATTAACAATGAGACAGTTGACTGAATGTTAAGTAGGGTAGTTTTCGAGTGTAAAAAATTAAACTATGCAATATGAGGGAATTGCATCAAGTGTAGAAAACCTAAGTATGGGTTCTTTTATGAGTTGTAATGTTCAAGGAATCTTCAACTTATATACGTATGAATTGATGCTTGGTAATTATTCTTAAATAATAATGGAAGTGCTTAATTCATAACAAAATATGGTTTTTAACTTATATTATTATACCTGTCAATGATAATTACATGAATACATCATTTTAGTGGTTATAAGATGTGCATTCTGTGGCCAATTGTATAACATTAAAATATTGATAAGTTTATCTTTAATCTAATACATCTATATATTAAACTCCCAGAATAACATTTCATTTTGTTTTCAATTTAGAATATTTAATTTAAAAATATAAAAAAAGAAAGATAAAAATAAATAAAGCTTTAACGTTTGACATTCTGGCTTGTTAGAAGTTTTTCCTCTCCGAAATTATTCTTACCAGAAAGACTATCCTGTACATGTGAGACTGGAATGAGGTGGTGTGGACTATTTTTAGTAAATGTTTAAGTTATCACAGTTTGATCTTTGAACAAGAATGTCCCATTTCGCTAATTGTCGTAATTATGCACCTTCCATACACGCATTAGTATTATTTCCACTCACCATAGCCCTCATTGTGCAAACTCATCTGCCCAGATTAATTCTACCCTTATTTAAAAATAAGCATTTATGTAATACTATTTATTAGAAATTGGTTTTAAAATGATTATCAAAGAATGAAATAAAAAATAAAAAAAGAAAAAAGGGGTATTTAAAGTTTATGTGTCCTGTTTTCTTGGTATATCGACTGTAAGTATTATTCTATTAAACCATTACCTTGTGAAAGAAATTACTTGGTTTATAGTTTCTAGATATAAAGGGAGGTAATAATTGGCTCGGAATGTAGTAAAAAAAAATAAATCAATCCAAAGAAAATATATAGTTCATAATATGATGCATTAATTGTACATAATGCAAAGACAAGGAATTTAATGCAAAGTACTATACAAAATACTGATTATACAAAATAAAGCAATGTCAGAAGCATCAAGAATCCTCATAATGTGGTGTAAGTGTATTATTTATTGATTATTAATTATATTATTATTATTATTATTATTAATTATTATTATTATTATTATTATTATTTATTTAGTTTAATTTTGGAAATACGCGATTTATATATTGCTCATATTAAAAGAGTGGACATAAAGTATTTAGGCGTGGCTAAAATTTGGTTAGTTAATAGATTATGTTTATGTGAAACTATTTGTCTTTATAGAAGTGGGCCTTATAAATAATAATGTAAGAATAGTGTGATTAAAATATTGATAAAAGCGTGGAACTCTTATTTTTGTGTTTGGTGTGCGAACGAAATTATTTGCTCTGAGCGTTTGTTCAAGTCTAACTAATACGTACACGCATTAGTTAATTTGTATAGTTGGTTGATTTATTAATAACCATACTTATAACTACATTCAAATCTTTTCAAATCTATTATACTTTTGCTATCTAAATCATCACAACTATTTTTATTAAAAAGTAACATCTCTACTTCTCTAGCAAGCATGTTTTAATCTGGCACTTTTTTTATTTTTTTTTTAATTTTTTTCGCACAGTAGCCTGCCGCATAATACAGGTCTTGGAAATGCTTCGTTCGTCCGTGGTCCTTTTTATTGCAATTTGTGCATACTGTCGTATTGGTGTTTGCAGCTTCTTCTCTGTTTCTTCAGTAAATTCAATAAAGTAGAAGCACAATTCGCTCGATGTCCCCTTCAGGTGAGCTTCTTCAGCAATTTGTTTGTTATAAGGCCTGCGTCTTTCCTAAAAATGCGTACCATATATATATATATATTAATAATATATATATATATATTATATTTAATATATATATTCGTTATATATATATAATATATTTTATATATAATATATTAGTTATTTTATTTTTAATATTATATTATGATATTTATTATATATTATTTATTAGTGATTTTAGTTAGTTTATATATATATATATATATATTATATATATATAATATATATATATATTATATATATATATATATATTTATTTTATTATATATATATATATATAATATATATATATATATATATAATATTATATATTTATAATATTTTTTTTTTTTTTTTTTTTTTTTTTTTGAACTATATTTGAATTAGTAGGAGAAAAAGATTTTTGAACTTAAGCTTTCAATTACAAAGTGAATAAAAATTATAAATGCAGATATTAAAATAGTGACATTTCAAAGGACTAAAGTAAATTAGTGGAAACACCAATTGTGAGGATCAGTGTGTTGGCTATTTGAGGAGAAAGATAATAGAGAAAAAAACTAGAGATTCTCCAGGTAAGAAGTTTAATCCGTAAATGATAGGTGTGACAAAGGGATAGTGGGATAAATTGAAAAAATATGGGTAAACAAATTTAACACTAAAATCATTTATTTCAGTTTTTTTTTTTACCCCCTGAACTTGCAAGTGATAATCCTGAATTGAGGATTTGGACTACATCTATGCAGTGATTTGAAGCGGTACAGTGCCGTTTAAATAAGTCATCTCAGGGTATACCTCGTCAGAGACAAGGATTCAGAGAGACAACAACTAATTTTCCTGACACAGCCAACACGGCTGTGTGATCTCTTTTTGGAAAATTTAAACCAATATATGGGTTAACATTATTTGTGGTTAGTGGTAAAGCTCCACCTTGGGGAAGGGAGATTTTTTGTGCTTACATTTTTATTTTATTTTATTTTCATGAATTTTTTTTGAGATTGTGTTAATTGGACACCGTATTATAAAAAGGATTTTTTTATAACAAGTTTCTTTTAATTTTTATATTTTTCATTGTAATTTTGTATTGGTGTTTTATTATTTTAAGAGTAATCATTGAAATTAAACCCGAAATATATATGTTTTTTTTTAATCCTCCAATTCCTAAGGTAGTATAATAGCTACCAACGGCAGGACTCCAGCTCAAAGGACGGTTTCACAACAGAACAGTGAAAACTCTGCTATTAATATTAAACCAATCACTTTCGACTCCATTTAATATTTTTTTTTTCTTTCTTTGGTGAATATTTATACCATTCAACATTTTCTATTTTCGCGACTGCTTGTGCCCTAGGGCTTGTCTATAACATATTTTTGGTTATAATGACGTAAAGCGTTACTCTACCTGGAACACCTGCGCAGTAGATATTCCCTTATTATAATTCCTATCAATACGCCTGTTGCAAATCCATAAAACCTAAATACAATTTATTCTTCTTCTCCCTCATTTGTTTCAATGCAAGATTTGATCCACACATTCTCAACCACTTCTAAAAGCACCTTGTTCTTCACCAATCAGTCCTTCAGTCACTCAACGCACTCTTTCGACCAAAACCCAGCATAAATATTTTCCCACTACAATCTCAGTGGTTGAAACTTAATTCTCCTATAATTCCTAAGTTTACCCTTATCCGGTCGCCTTATCCCTACTCTCCATATATTGGAAGGAGGTACTTGAGATTTTATTTTGCTCGGCTGGTCTCCAATTCTTCCTTCGTGAACTTTATATTTCGCCTCTCATATAAACGCTGGTTATTACACCAAGCGTGGTGTCAAATGCCGAATCAAAACCACCAGGTATCGCCCTCCGTTTATCTTTATCATTTCACCAGCTAATTTCATGGCTATAACCGTGGCAGATTTAAAGGCCATCTCTTCAACTTTCTCACTCTACCCATTACCCCCCTTCTTGCTAATAACCTCATCCCCAAAATACCTATTCCTTCTTGCATTCCATTCTAACCCACAACATATAACTTATCAGCCCGGAGGTTTGGGGCATGGTTTGGGTGGGGGTGTTTGTTTTGTTTTGATTTTTTTGGTTTGTTTTTGTTTGTGACTAGTTTTTTTTTTCTTCATTTAAAATTATCGAAAAATTTCCATTTTTTTCTGTTTAGCTATTGTATATTCTTTTTTTCCTATTGCTTTACTCCTTTCAAATATCCATTCATTAAAGTAACAAGGTAGTTCACCATCCCTATTCATTAATTTATGAAGTTATTCTAAGCAGGTGGTTCCCCTTATTCGTCAGTTCTAACCTTAATTCGCGCTTTTGGCCTGATGACAGGAATGGAGCTTCTATCTCTTGTAAGTCCCGCATTTGCATTCTCCTCGGCTTTCAACTTGTTCATTTTTCACCTTCTTTTCTCTTCTTAGCTTGTTATGTCACCTAGATAGTAGTATATTATATATTATTTTTGTTATAATTGTATGATTTTATATTTTATTTTTATTATTAGTGAGGTGATGAAATGTAATAAGCAAAGATAAAAGGGAATATATAAGATAGGGGTATCGTGATATATAATATATATTATATATTTATTATATTATTATTTAGTGTTGCATACTTAGGAGAAAAGTTATGTAAATGTATACAGTTATTGATAAGGTGGTTGAATTTTGGTGGACTTTACAAGGTGGAATATTGAGCTTTCTCTGGAGTGAAGCCGGAAAGGTTAAGATTTGAGATAAGGGGACCTGCTTAGAATATTTATATTATTATATTTTAATTATATATTTTTATATTTTTATTATTTATTATTATATTTTTTATTTGCAAATGTTTGTTAATTTATTATTTATATTATTATATTTTGTTATATTATTATTTAATACTCTTTTATTATTATATATATATTATATTATTAATATATTTATTTATTTTTATATATTTTATATATATGGTTGGAATTAGGGATAGAGAGAATTTGCCTCAACCTGTTATTTCAATTAGTTTCCCCATTTTTATAATTTTCCTTCCACCGATCCCTGGAAAGGTGAATTTACCTTTTTTTAATATCTTTATTGCATAAAACTTTGCCGTGATTATAATCTAATCAATAAATCACTGAAAGTGTATAGTACCACCACTTAGATTAGGTTTATTAAAGCAATTAAGTAATTTGTTCTTAAGTATTTAGATTATTAACATTTCATTAAAAAGCAAAGGGAATAAGAAAAGTGAGATAATCAATTTTTTCGGCTTCATTAGCCTATTAATAATCAAAAGGTTTGATACCCACCCTCTTCAGTGTTTTATTTGATAGATAGTACTACAAAGTGGTGTTCTGCATTGTTTGATCAGTCCTGGAATGCCCTTACCTACCCACACCTCCCCACCTCCTTTATTCAGCTTTATATGAAAATGGAAATTATAGTTTAAAAATGTTTTTATCGCATCTCGATTTTGTCTTCACAATTCCAATTATGAAGCCGAGTTTCTCAGAAACGTAAACAGCGTGTGTATAAGCGTGATAATAGCTATCTGATCTTTTGAGGGATTCCAATTTTCAGATTGCTGGATGGTACCGACTGTTGTTCTGTTTGCATCATATGCCCATGTTGCCCTCGCTCGTGGGGTGGAGGGTGAGGTTAAAACCGTATTTTCGTCTTGCTCAGGCTGCTATTGGTTGGGGGGGGGATCCTGAACCTTTCTAACCTGAGGGAGATATAGTCTCTGCGCCACTTTGGCGAATAATTGTTTAGGCTTCTGCGTTTTGCGTGGTGGTGTCAGGCAGATATTATTTTACATCTAGCCTCGAGGAGTATGGCGTGGTTAAATTTTGTGCCCCACTTTTTCTTTTATTAAAAAATTCAAACTTTTTTTTTCAAATTTTTTTGTTTCAAGGTATCTCAGGGACATGTTGAAACTATATGTAACAATTTTCATAGATACGTGTGGTCTCAAAATAAAAAAATTGAGCGAAGAGATAGGGTGGGTGGGAAAAAATGATAAACACAAGTAATTTCGGGGGTAATCGATTAATGAAGGTACGTGGTTTTTTAGCTGAGCTGATTATGTGTGGGTGCCTCGATTTTTGATTGATTGAAAAATTATTTAGTAACGTACTTTTGAAGGAATATCAGACGCGCAATTTGAACAATTTCTATGTATAGTGTTTTTTTTTTTATTAATTTTTTAATTTGTGCTGATTGTGGATGTGATTATTCCAAAAGATAAATATATTATGTCGTCTATGTGTAGGTCAGACTGTGAGTTTGTATAAGATTAGAGAGATGAATATTTAGTTTTAAAAGAATAGTATAGAGATTATTGTAGAAATATCACAGATAACTCATACAGTACATGCTTGTAAAGATAAGGGGACTGATTACATAATGACCAACACTCGTGCAGAACAAATATGATCGGTAGCTTAAGATATGGTGTGGGAAATAATGATTCGGAGGAGTATGGTGGTATACGAGCGCAATAGTTAGGTAGTGAGCTGCCCGTAGTCTCGATCGTGGGTTGAACTGGACGCGGAGTTCCGGGGACTTTTTCGCTAGGCACACATGCCGACTACGGGGTTGGGAATGGGGTTTTATAGGAGGGAGGTACTTATGCCCTGGGGCGTGTGGTGGGTGGCGTGGTTGACGGTTGCGTGGATATAGTTATGCTTATTATATGTATGTCATTGTGTGTTTTATGATAAATTGTGGAGTGATGTTTTAAGGTGTTTTTTGTAGTGGGGAGAAATATAAAGGGATTGCCTTTGAAGAAAGGCTGCATTCCATCTTGTCCAGTTCTGTCGGCCCACGACATTCCTGGTCGTTTTCAGGACAACGTCATAGGGGTGCTTTAAAGTAGCCCTTTTTTGATGAATGGTTGATACTTCCACCCTGCCAGGCGCATATCTTCAATTCGGAGGCCGTTCAAAGACTACCTGTTCTGAGTGCTAGTGATGGCAGCAGATGTATTTTTTTTTGCATCCGAGGAGATGCCGGGTTTTTGATTTTTATAATATCTTGCGGATGTTTTTATATAGTTAGTTATACTATATATATATATAATATATATATACTATATATATATGATTATATATATATATATATTATTTAAATATATATATATATTATAATATATATTTATTATATCAAGGCCTTATATATATTATCCGTTGCTATCATATTACTAAAACTAATATACATTATTCAGGTTAACTAGAACATCAATAAGTATTTTATAAGTATTTTATGTTTTTTATAAGTTTTGGAGTAGCGTTTGCAACGAGAATCGTATATAGGGTTTTTGAAGGAAGTACTCAATAGGTGAGGTAGATCTTTGGAGCTAAGTTGATGGAGGTCAGACGTAGTAATGTCTGCTTGAGAGGTGGAGAGTTAACTTCTGTTGTTTAGCCGATTGAGAGGCTACGGTACTGTTGAAACTATATTTATATTCTTAAATGTTGAAACTTCATTATTATTATTAACATTGATTTCTGTGAAGTGAAGTTTTTCTAAGAAGATTTTATTTCTCTAAGCAGAAGTGAGAATTTTTGTATGTTTTTGAATACATATTTTGAATAAAGTTGTATTTGGTTGTAATGTGTATTTCGTATCCTAGATAACGCTGTTATTGGTGAAGTCTATTTGAAAGATTTTATTTTTTTTAGACTTCTTGAATAAAAAAGAGAATATTTTTGTGAGAAAGACTTCAATAATAATTGCTGTTTCATATTTTATTTAAAGACTAAGTATACTGTGAGTATAGGGATCATGTTAGTCCTCCTCAAATTGCTCTATTCTAGACGAATATATTTATTTACTCACTTTTGTAATTTTGTCTAGCTGAGATATTATATTTTTGTTTATATATTTATGACTGATAGAGAAATCTATGTTAAATTAGAATTTAGGAATATGACAATCGAATAATAAAATATGTTATTTGACAAAGGAAATGAAATGTATTTATGTTGACTATGTTTTATATGAAGAAAAGGATATCTTTTATTATTAATATTGATATAGTGATCATTAGTAAACTCTAGTTAATTTTTTAGTAAATTAAAGGTTAGGAGAGTCTCATTTAAAGGAGACCGACTCTTTCTTATAATTGATGTTTGCTTGTTTTTTTTGAGATGATAGAAAGCTCTTCTCCACAAATTCTCTATAACTATTTGACCTGCATCTTCGTGTAAGGGGAATTGGTACCCAATCGGTTGTAATTCTGCAGAAGGAAGAAACTACTGGAAAGAAAGTGGTCGAGCGTGACTAGGTTATGTTATTTAAAAAAGTCTTGATCGTAACTAAGGAATTTATATTAGAAAAGTGGCTCAGTTTTATGATTTTGATTCTCTTTTTGAAAAGAGTGGCGATCGTGGAAAATTTTATATGTGGAATTTCTGTTGTCTCTGTCTGAAGAAAAGTCAGCCATCTTGGATTGTATGCTGTCTGAAGATTGTCAGGAAGCTACGAAATATTTCTTCATATTGGATTCTTCATTTGATTTTCGAGATCTTCGAGATTCTTCAAATTCTGCCGACATTATTTATGGGTTCAGAAGATTTTTTTGGCTGAATAATTTGGGTTTGTTTGTATTGAGGTAAAAGATTAAAGTTTTTTTCCTAGGATATCTGTAGTGTAGTTTATTTATTTTCGAAAAAGTTGGTAAAATATTAAAAATATCTTATAAAATAATTTATTTTCTCATATATTTATAAATAAAAGTATAAATAATACATTTTAAATAATTAAATATATTATATTATATATATTTAGTTATAAGTTAAAAGTTCGATTTCTATTGGTCGACGCACCATCTTCCTGATGACGTCACAAGATTGTGAATGCTAGCCTCGAAACAGATCTCCTTAATCAGATGTCTGTCTCGTAATATTAAAACATTTCAATATAAATACATTCTTGAATACGTGTTTGGAAACAAAAAAGTAGTAGAATTGGCGTATTTATTTTTTTTTGTCAAATATTTAACTGTAAAAATATTTGCTTCATTATTTTTTTCGTACACTGAAACAAAGTAGGAAGTTCGAGAGTAGATTTCCGCACTCAATTACTCCGCAGCAGCTGTGTTTGAAATCATCTGTCAGAATTGTAATGACGCATTTTCTTTATTAGGCTTATAGTATTAAAAATACTATTAATATTTTTTGTAAGCTAAAATTTTCAAACTTATTTTTAACTATTAATATAGTATATACTATATATATCAAAATACTATTTTTATTTTTTCTTATATTATATTTTGATTTCCATTTTTTTTTTATATATTTAGTATATATAGTATATATATATACTAGTATATGACTATATATATATATATAATATATATATATATAATATATAATTAATAATATATATATGATATGATAAGTAATTATATATATATATATGAGTATATGATATGATTGTAATATATGTTATTTATATATTATATTTTACATATAACTCGTATGCTCGCGTAGATATAATCTCTTTTGGATAGTAGAGATGGAAGAGGTTATTTAATTTTTTTCCTGTTACTTTATAACGTGCAGTATATGTGAAGGATTTAATTTATTGATATTTGGGAAATTTAAAGTTTCGAAAGAATTTTTCTATTGAAAGAGATGCTTTACAACTAAATTAACAATTTATACTAAAATTTAAGTAATTATTATTATTATAATTTTTTTTTTTGGTAAAGTGTGGCTGATCATGTTTTCGGGAGGAAATTTATCGTATGTGTGCGTTGTGGGTGGAAAATTTTCAATCCATCAAAATCGTCAGTTTTGCCGTTAAAGGAGTTAGGGGAGTATTTTTTTCATCCCGAAATGGAACTTCTACAATTTATAATAATATTTTTATATATATATAATATATATATATATATATATATAATATATATATTATATATATTAGTACTTATATATTATATATATATATATATTTTGATATATATATATATATAATATTATATAGTATATATAAATCATTTCTTATTTTTTATTATTGATATTTATTTTCAAAGTATTAATTACATTTTAATATTTTTGAGGTCTGCAAAGCAGAAGAGAAAGAAAAAATATTTTTTTTTGAAATTCTTCAGACTCAAATCGGAAGAGGCTAACTAGTTTTTAGAGATGAAAGAATTGCTGGATAACGCAGAGGATAGGTTCAGGGTTCTTATTTATTTATTTATGTTAGTTTGTGAAAGCTCGTAATAAAATGGAAAAAAATATTTTTATATTTTATTGAAAAAAAGTCGTAACTTCATACACAATACAATGTATATTTCTGGGACATTCCATCTATCCATATTACATTTCTGGTTCGAGTAAGTTTTTCTGGTCAAAATTTTTGGTATATTCAAATTTATTTTTTTTTTGTTATATATATTTATTTTTTAACTTTCTGATTTCTTCTTTATATTTTATTCTTCTATGCGTCGCGAAGACGAAGATGTGTAAAATTAAACGGGAGAATCCTTAAACTCCCTATCGACGATCAAATCCGATGCGGAGCTTCGGTCAATCTTTTTCTTCCGTTCTTAATATTTTCAACTTGTCTAGACTATTTTAATATTAGACCCTTCTCTCGCCGACTCGAACCCAACTCCATTATTAATTGGTTTGTTGAAAATTCTTGAAAGGAATCCCTCAGCGATTGGTTTTTCATCAGTAGAATTGTATTTTCAAGACGAGGGTATAGAATGATTCTGAAAAATTACGTACATACGTTCGTTTTTTGAATATTCGAGAAGGTACGTTGGCTTTCTTTAATTCACTCGGAATAGAATTCCGAAATCTTGGGAAGAGTTCAAGACTGAATTGTCACTCATTTTAAATCCGATTTGTTCTAAAAGTTCTTTTGAGCCTTCAACGATTCGTAATTTAAATGGAGCAGTGAATAAATCATTACGGAGTTCAAATTATGACGCAGCAGAGAGCGTTTGGCAATATTTATGACTCATCTTCTTTAATTAGATGTCAATTTACCGATGAAGACGTTTACTTTTGTTTTCACTTTTGTATGCTATATACAAAAGCAATCCGCACGGATTTATTCCGAGATTTTGACTAGCAGATAAATACTAAACGGTAGGCTTATTTTAAAGAAAACCATGTTCTTAATGGATGGTAACATCTGCTTATCAACTTTAATGTTTAAATATATGCTGATGCTGAAAAAAGGTGCTGCGCAACAATCATTTTCTCAGGCTTATAATACGAAAGTATGCTAATTTCAGTTTTTCTAGATATTCTTATCATTATTGTATGCTAATAATACCACTAACGTAAAGTTCTTTTCTGTAAGTCTTGTGAAAACCACGGACACCCGACTTCAAAATGTATCTTCCGCCCCTTTTGTACAATGTGCCAGAAAAGTATGCGTGTGGTACGTCAAAGTTAGGTGCAGAGGGATACTTAGGACCTTTCTCTCTGGAAGGATTAAGATATGGGGTAAGGTATAATAACTCATCTGAGCAGAATAATTATCGCGTCGCATCATTCATCTCGGTTGATATTTTCGACCCAGTATATCCACTGGCGAAAATTCAGTACGTTCAAACGTTTTATCAACTTTGACAGAGGTAAATGTTTCAAAAGGACTCAATGTAATGTATTGTCATAATTATACAAATATACTAGAGAGGGTGCTAATTTTCAAATAATCTCAAATAATTATTCAGAAATTATTTTCCGGCCAACGATATATTGCGAAACGAATAAGTGTAGAATGTACCGCATCAATCGCATTTTGACATGAAGTTTTGAATGAAAAGGTAATGTTGTTGGATCAAATTTATGTTCCATTGCAGTTTGTATAGTAATATGAATATAAGCAGAAGGCATGATTTTTTCAAATAGTTCATTTTCTCCGCCTTCAAATCAGTCAAGACACACGTCAATATTTCGTGTTTGTCGATTGGTTAAAAGTAAGTCAAATTCTATTAATGTGTTCAAATTTTGGAAAAGGGAACGTTAGTTTCATGTTCGAAATGTCGTTTTTAACCTTTGAGACAAATTTTAATAAATGCGAATACTAAATGTAATGTGTACGTCGTAACATGATTCATTACTAGGCAAAAGTTATTATCTTAGTGTCAAGCTCACAGTTGAGTTTTAATTTAGAGCTTTCTTTTTTTTAAGATTTTGGTAGTAGTATTTCTTGATACGTTTTCAAGTGTTTGAGAAACTTCGTAAGTTGTATCCACTCAAATTGAAGGATAACAATATCGTTATGAGATCGATTTCGGGTAACGAAATTAGAAATTTGGGAAGGGTGAAACTTCAGTTGATTTTAAATGATCAGTTATTCAATATTCATCTCATTGTTGTAGATAATGATTGTGTTTTTAAAGGTCAGATGCTTTTAGGTACTGATGTGTTAGGTGTTATTCCTGCTGTATTCGATTTTCGAAATGAATATTTATTTATAGATGGTAAGACAGGTTTTCTCAAAATTTCTCTTCTTGTATTGGGATCCGTTATTCCTACGGCGGATCCGAAAGAAGTTTCTAATTCTATGAAAATCAATAATACATATGTTTCTGACGATGTAAAGTCAATACGCTGCAAATTCTTATTTCAAATTTGCCTATCTTATTTGAGGATGGATTTTTTACCATGAATTTGTATATTTGATGAGAAAGCTATGAATTTATCTTACGCAGATGAGGTTAGCGCTTTTATGTTATTCTCAGCAATAGTTTATCCGTGAATGTCATTTCTAAAGCGGAACATCTCCTCGGAAAATACATATCTGTGTCAGAGAAAAAATTGTGTTTCAAAAATATATTGTTTGGAGAAGTTTTTAAGTAGGGTAATGAGCGGGTACGTATTTAATAATTGTAATAATTTTAGTTCAACTCCGATCGTTCTTGATAAAAATTTTTGTCGTTTCAAGGCATTCTTCTCGATTTAGGGCGTTGCTGGTGTACTAAGATAGATTCATTTTGGATTTTCTGATTCTGAATTCGTAAGGGTATATAAGAGATTCTTTTGTCTAATCAACGCAAGGAAGCTGTATTTATAGTGCTTCAGGATGGTTCACAATTAGAACAAATTCTCGATTTTCTCATAGCAACATAAGGATGTGGTAGATTTTAAGTAATGAAAGGTGTCTAGACGTATGTCCTTGGAAATTTGAGCTTGGAATTTAACCCTGATTCCCGCGTTATATTTTCACTGCAATATAATCTACCTCAAAGTTTAAGTAGATTAGAAGAGGTGGATTATGATGTATTTTTGAAGAACCATCATTGACCTTCTGATTATCCGCACAGTAGTCGTTATTTGGCATTTCGGTTAAAGGTAGTGAACCAAAATTATTTTGGATTTTCGTAACTCGTACGTCTATGAAAAATCTACAACTCTTACCTGGACATTCAGTCTATCTTTTTTTTTAGAACGCGAATGTTATTTTTCAGTATTTATCTTTCTGTCACTCCGTATTGTGTAGAGTAGATGCTGAAAGTGAGCCTTATTTTATCTTCTCGGACAATAGAGGTCATTATCAGTAAATTATTGCAGTCGGCATCCGAATTCATCATATTTTTTTTGTAAGGTAATGGAGGCTTCTTTGTTAACAGTTTATTAGGGTATTCATGCTCTGATATATTTAGATGGAAAATATGTATTTTGAAAGAATAAATTCGCACATTATGAAGTTTATCTTTTGATTCAGATTTCAGAAATTGGAAAAAAACAAAAAAAAGGGTTTTTGGGGGGGGGAAAATAAAAAGGTTTTGGGGGGGAAAAAAAGCAGAACTTTTTTAAACGTTTTTTAGTTGTATTTGGTTTTATTATAAGTTCAAAGGTTATAGTGATCAACCGCAGCTTCAGCTTAAAAGTTTTCTTTACCCCAGATGTCTCATCCGCGCGTTCTTTTATTGGATTTACATCTTATTTCCGAAACTTAGTCCCCATGTTTAGTGTTATAGCTCATCCAATTACTTCTTTATTTCGAAAGAATGTTCCGTTTGTGTGGTCTTTTGAGCAACAAGCTTTTGACACCCTCAAACAGAAGCTTATCGTAGAACCGATTCTACAATTTCCAGATTTTTCTAAAGAGTTTTTGATATCAACAGATGCTAGTATTGTAGGTCTCGGAGCGGTATTAGCTCAAAAAGATTCTAATGGAAATGATAAACCCGTTTCTTTCGCGTCAAGAATGCTTAGCAAGGCAGAAAGAAATTACTCCACGATAGAGTTGGAATCGTTGGCTGTAACTTGGGCACTTAATAAGTTTAGAAATATTGTTTTATGGTGTATAGATTAAATTTTACAGATCTAAACTCTTGTTATTCATTTTTAAAATAAGGATTTTGATCAAATTAGCATAGGTGGGCTATTAAGGTGAATGATTTTTTATATCCTGAGGTTTTGGTTATATTGAGGGGACGAAAGAATGTTGTGCAGACTATTTTCTCGTAATCCCCCTCTCTGATAGTACAGTTTTCAATGTTGCTTCTCTTATTGAAAATAAGAAATTATTTAATCTCACGTCCGATGTTTTGAAGTCTGAACAAGAGAAATGTCCCAGACTTGGTCCGATTATCAAATTTATAAAGGAAAACGGTAATACTTTTTGTTTTCCCCATGCTTATATAAAGGATATTTTATATTACGTCACAAAAGAAATGAAGTATTTAATTGAAATTCCTGAATCATTGGTGTATACTGTTCTTAATATTAATCATTGTGCTCTTGGTTCTGGTCATTTAGGACATATCAGAACAGAGAAAAGAATAAAAGAAAGGTACATATTCCAAATTGGTTTTTCAGTTTTGTAAAGAATGTCCGTCATGTTTAAATGATAATCCATTGTAATCATAAGTCTTCTCGCCTAATCTTAAGTATTCTAAAAAGGTTTATTTTAATAAGAAAAATGATGGTAACGAACAGATAGATTCGTGTGATGAGTCAGAAGATGATTTGAAAGTTTTTTTTCCAAATCATACCCAATTTGCATAATAGTTCCTATGATGTTCTTTCCGATAATGATTTCAAATTATTCAATACGTCGTTTTGAGATCTATAAAAGGAATTCCATCCAAATCTTTCAATTCTAAGTACAAACAGTCCAAAATTGATAAACTTTTTTCCGAAAGTACTACGATTCTCCGTTTTCAGGTTTTCGTGATTCAAATGAAAGTTCAAATAATATAAGTTCGAATAGGTCAAGGTTGAATTGATCATTTCGATAGTTTCCGATCATTGCGCGATGAAAGTTATCATCCCACATCAGGCATTTCCGGGTCCTAGTGGTCAATCTCTAAAATTCTTCGTTAGTAGAACTATTGCCATGCATAGAACCTTCGTAATGATGATCTCGTTTCAATCTTCTTCCTTTGTTCTAAATTGACGAAAATATTTGTCTTTCAGAGTAATGTTTTTCTTGTTAAAGGGTATTCTGTTTTGTTTCTATACTTCTGTTCTAACTTGTTCATTTAAGTAAATGGTTTGGATGGATGTAAGAGTGTGTTATAGCGTATGTATATATTATAGTTTTTTTTATCTATTTTATCATAAGAACCCTTGACAGTCCTGTACATAATTAATATGGAAAAGATTTTCGGTGAGTCGGGAAGAGAATTGAGAAAAATATTTTTTTTTTTTTATGATAATATATTATTTATTAGTTCATATTTATGTAAATAAATGTCTATAATAGTATTTATTCCTTTTGTTTTATGTAGCTCATTTGTGTTCAAACGAGTAGTAATTCTTATTCTTAAGAATGTCTTTAGCTAGGAAGGGGAGTTTTCTATACCGTTCCAATGTATTACTTTTGTAATAAGACATTAGCTCAGTTAGATTCTTAGAAAAACAAAAGAAATGTCAGTAGTTTTCTATGTTTACATTTAGAGTAGAGTTTGCAACGAGAATCGTATATAGTTGCAAGCGCAGACAAATAGTGAGTAGTCTTTGGGAGCAAGTTGATGGAGTCAGACGTATTGTCGACTTGAGGAGTGGAGAGTAAATTCTGTTGTTTAGCTGATTGAGAGGCTAGGTACTGTGGATTTTATTTCTTAATGTTGAAGTGCTTATTATTTTACTATGAATATTCTGTGAAGTGGAAGTTTTCTTATAACATATATATTACTCTCACAGTTTAGTTTTTGTATGTTTTTAATATAGTTTGGATTAGTGCAAATAGTTACCAAGTATGGATGATCTTGTACACAACGATAAACTGTTTTTGGTGAAATCTATTTGAAGATTATTATTTTTTTACCACCTGAAGAATATCTCAGGTGAAGACATCCGGTAACTTAATACCCCTGTTTTCATACTTTATTTCAGGACTAATTTACTGTGAGTATCGGTATTCCCATGATAACTTCTACTCGAATGTCTCATTCCACGAATACATTATTAACTCAACTTTTCTAATTTTTATTTTGTATATTATTTATGTTAATATTTTATTCGACCAAGAGATCTATGTATAAATTGAAATTTAAGGATAATGAAATAGAATAATACCATATATATTTAAAGGAAATGAAATGTAATTTTATGTTTGACTATGTTTTTATTGAGAAAAGGATATCTAATTATTTATATTGATTATGAATTGATGAAGATAAGTTTATTTTTAAGTAATATTAAAGCTAACGAGAGTCTCATTTTAAGACCTGCTACTTCTCTCTCTCATTGATGTCTTGCTGTATTTTTCTTGGGATGTAAATGATGACGTGTCAAGAAGTTCTACGATGTCAATACTTTGGCCTGCATCTTCGTGTAAAGGGGAAATTGGTAACACCCCATCGGTGTATTCGTCAGAGAAGAAAACTGGAATATATATATATATATTATATATTTAATATATATATATATATTATATATATATATATATATATCTAATATATTTATATTAATATATTTATATATATATATATATATATATATATTTATATATATATAGGCTATTATAAGTATATATATATATATATATATATTATATATATATATATATATATATTTATATTAGTTATTATATATATATTGATATATATATATATATTGGCTCTATATTATATATATATATATATAGTTAATATATTATATGATAGTATATTGTTATATATATATGTTTATATATATATATATATATTATATATTATATATTTATATATATATATAGTATATATATCATACAAGAGGTGGGCATTAACGGGTTTAGAAGGTTTAATCGTTATTAATCGTTTATTTTTTCGTTAGACTTGTTAACTGCTGTGTTCGTTAATTTTTCGAAAAGAAAGTAACGCTATTAACGAGTTAAAATTTTTTCCCTACATCCGTTAATAGTTTCTTATATTTAGAGTTTATAAATATTTTCTTATCGATTTAAATTGTATTAGATTGATTTTGGATACAACTTTATTTTTCAGAGATTTCTTAAACGCTGCTCTCAATGGCCAATGTGTTTATTCTTACACGGTTATTATCCCGTTTAGAATGTTTGGACGTATTCTTTTGCTGTATTGCTCTTTTCTTATTGGTTTTTGCTGAGAAAAAGGATGTGTGTTGGCTGTTCAAATGAGTCATTAACTTTTTCGTTAGTTACTTGAACTTGCTCTTTTGCGACTAGTGAAAATATAAGAATAGGCTCATAAGCGTTGACTTATTAAAAAATATAACATATTTTTGTATTAAAATTCTAAGTTGAAATATCCTATTATTTTTTACCTAATATACTACTCGGTGGTCGTAAAAGAATGTCCTAGTTTCAATGCTTTATTATAGTAATATACAATATCAAAAGCATATCATACATCAAAGGTGAAGGTATTGAACGAGTTTTTTCGCTACAGTATGTTCAATTATGTGCCCCTTCGTACTTAGGGATACATTTCAGGCCGATAATCAATTCTCCGCACTTGGTTAACAGATCGGAGTAAGGAAGGAACGGCATGTTCAATCTGCGTTTCAACTCGGCGTATAATTGGGCAGCCCCATAGGAAAAAATCGCATGGCGTTAAGTCGGGAACGAGTAGCCAGATATATGAGCTCTGTCGTCTGGACGATTATGAACAACCCAACGATCTGGGAGTAAGGTCGTTCCAACCCACGCTCGCAACTATGTGACTCCAACTGTGGAGGGATCCATCTTGCTGCGCATATAAAGTTTTTACCGCTATTCATTCCTCTAATAATTGTGAAAAGAGCTTATTGTACATTGAGATAGGTCGACCCCTGTTATCGGTTGGCTTCTGCGGAAAAAGAAGGTCCGTGATCTGGCGTCGGGATCTGGGCAGGAAAAAGTTATCTCTTTGGGGAATCCTCATCGCTAAACACTATACGATCTAGAAGGTCATCGTTTCGACCCTGCACAGGAAAGGTAAACCGTAGAGCCTAGTCAGTCGGGCTTTAATAGAATGTCAAACTGCAACCGGTAAATGCAGGCATGTGTAAAACGTTTACTTACCTTCAACGTTCTTTTTTGGCACATTCAGGTTTGTGACTTGCTCTCCGACGGATTTCGTATGACTGATACGTCTTACATCCTGTACAGTCACTTTGGGCAGTCCTGTATTTTTGCTTTTACAAGACATCCATTAGTTGCAAATTGCTATACCATCGGCGAATGTTTTTTGCCACATGGGATGATCAATTGGAAGTAAAGCACGCACGTTGTGAATCGTAATTCCAGATTCAACTTAGAATTGTAGAACAAGAAAGCTTACGCTAAGACTCGCCATTGTCAGTTATGTGGGGCACGCACTAGGGAGAAAGATTACTTGAATGCCGCATGCCCCCCGAGCATGTCGACCTATAGGAACTCGTTCTTGGTGCAAGTGCATATTCAGGAACTATGCACACTTTCTCTTTCACTTTGATGTACTGATATGAATGGATGTTTCGCTCGAACATTGCGAGTGTTGATCTTATTAATAATGAACTGATACTGTAGTTTTTTAGGATTGGTATTGAGTATTAATTAATAAGGGATTTACGCTTTGGGAGTATTCTTCGGCAAGCGGCAAAGCATCTGCTATAGGTCAAAGCCTAATTAATTTGTTGATAGCTTAATATCATTATTATATTGTTAGGGATATTATATAATTAAATAAATTACATAAATTATTTATTATAATATTGTTGTGCTATAGCCTCGTATTCATTGTGCTATAGCCTAGTATAAGAATATCATGTGTTAATGATTACGTCGTTATAATTTTTTGTTAGATTAATAAATTAACGAGTTTTTTCTATTACGGTGCCACCTTTGTGTGTGTATATATATATAGTTATATAGTACTGATTATTATTATAGTATATAGTATAAGTATATATATAAAGATATATATATTAGTATTATATATTATGATATATATGATATATATAGAATTATATATGTATATATTATATATTAATTATATAATTTATATTATATTATATATATATATAATATAATAATATATATATATAGATATATAATATATATATTATATATTATAGTAGTATATAATTTATTAATATATAGTATATATATATATATTAGTTGTATATATTATATATAATATTTTATGTATAATATTTTTATTATATATATATATTATATATAGATATTACTATATATAATATATATATATTAATTGTATATATATATATTAATATAATATCGAGTTTTAGCTACTCAACTGCAGCACAAAGTTGTTACTAGGGTGCGGGACGGGGACCAATTAATGCACGCACCATATGTCTTCCGCTATGTAATCCGCTTAATGAGAGATTTTACAATGGATTTATATACTTTTTGCACAAGTATTGAAATATAGGAAGGTTGTGCTTGAGAACATCAATTTGGTTCTAATTTTCGTGCTGAGTGTTTTTTCTCTTAACTCATATTTAGCCCAGCATTTTTAAATTCTCTCTCAATTGGAACTTGGTTGGGGAAGCCAAGTATTTACTTGCGCAAGTTTACTGCAGCGTTTGGCAAATTTTGCTTAACTTTATACCGATGGATCATCCATTTGTATTATCGGTTTGTTGGTGATAGTTTTCAATCATTTGCACTACATTTTTTGGTAATGCGATGTTGTTTCTTCATCACTACTGGACAGTAAAAATTCTTCCAGTGAATTTGTATTGATTTACTTTGTAGGAAGATTTTTGTTTTTTTTTATCCTTTAAATGGGTGACGAATTAATAGACTGTTTTGGATTTGAAGTTTTTCAACTGCACCGTGACGATTTAAACTTGTTTATATTGCGTTACAAAAAACTGGCCTTTTAATGGGGATTAAAATAAATTGCATAGTATGAAGTATTAATTTCCAAGAACAAGCGGTTTCTTCGCTTTAGTTTTATTACTTTTCATTCTTTTTTAACTGTCCATTATTTTTCATTTTGAAGATGTTCAAATGCTTCTAACGTTGAGATTATGGTATTACATCAGACAAGAGCTGTAGAGGCGCTGATTTTTTTTTGGTAATTATTTCAATGGTTTCATAGATTTAAGGCAAGTGTGATATGATGTCTTTCACATTAGTAAAAGATGTTAATGTGTGCAGGTGGTGAGGGTGTACATTCAGATTTGTGATGGTTGGGGTATATTCTTGCTGGTGTTACGGTGGAAACCGGTATGCAGACCAGGGAGTTATTAAAACGAGGCGCACGCCGATAGTTTTAGAATGCGTTGGCTATAGGCTGACGGCGTCTTGATTTTGATGTTGGGGACGCACGTTTGAAATACGAACATGGCGTACAGAAGAGGTTCTTTGGTAATAAACCATTCTTCATGTAGTTCGAGTTTCAAGTCATTCACTGCGTTGGAAACGTCTTTAGAATAACAGTAAGATATGGATATCAAGCCGTTTTTGAATTTCGATATGGAATATTAACCGGTTTTTGAATTGCCTTCAACTAATTTTTTCATTTTCAGATTTCCATCTTAAGTATTTTTTTATAATTCAATTCAAATCTTCGAACATAAATATCCGCTAAACATACTGCAGAGAAGCGGGATGCGGATGCGCATCTTTAATAATGTACGGATGCGGATGTTTACCTACATCACTAGTCTAGACTAGCTGAGGCTGTTTTAGCCTCTTAGAAACTAATTACTCAAAACTTACGTCAGCCATCCCAAGAACCCCTGCGTCAGCAGGGTCCATTCTAAACGCAGTATAACCAGCTCGACGATGCTTTTTTTCAGACCCATCAGGGTCCCAGATTTCCTTTCTAACCCGCTTTTATTTT
>JABUQX010079683.1:5000-17500 GCA_015478945.1 Trachelipus rathkii
GCTCTTTGGACTGTTTCAGACAGGCGTTGATGAACAGTGGCAAAAAGCCTTGCGCTTGAACAAATTCGGTTGGGATATTTCTATTGGTACAAACGTCTTGCTGCAGAACTATTGCAGCGTGCCATCCCATACATTAGAAGCATGTCAGCTAGTTCAGAGTATGAATAAACATGGTAATTACGTTCCATATTCAATAACGAAACAAACACATAAGAGACACACACAGTCAATGAGTTTCATTGTAATGCATAACACAAACAGACAGTGCATTTATTGTATACAGCAGTTGGTTGTTTTGGTCATCAATGTGCTGAAATATTTAATGGAATGAGGAGCTGTTTGTGGAAGAGTTGTTATTATTTAAATGAGATATTTCCAATTACTAAAATTTACATTCTCCCTTATTAATAGTCATAATTTATTAAATGTTATACCATTTGATTCTGCGTACAACAATAGGTGATTTTGGTTCCTTAACATTTTAACGTAAGTCATCCGCTTTCATGGAATGTAGCCTCAAATACTTTTAACTGCCGCCATTTTTAAATTTATAGTAAATTTGATACTTCTTTTTGTCGTCATTAGCACTACACACAACAGTACTCATCCCAAATATAGGGTTTGTAACCTACTTGGTTTCGTAGATACAAGATATTTAGTAAAAAACACACAGACAGCCAGACAGAAAATTAAGCACATTACGTCATACCTTTATAGGACTCTCTATATATATATATATATATATATATATATATATATATAAGGCTGTAGACAGGGGGGTCAGGGGGTTCAACCCCCAAAATTATTTAAGCGATCAAAATTTTGATTCCTTAAGTCTCTTAATAATAATAATAATAATAATAATAATAATAATAATAATAATAATAATAATAATAATAATAATAATAATAATAATAATAATAATAATAATTAATGAACAGGAAAAGTATTTATTAATGGAAATGAGGAGGCATGTTTTTGGTCCGTAATGATTTGTTAGGTCAAGTGGCTGTTCCTCATATATGTATAAAATATTTAGACCAGGGACTTCAACGTAAGGTTTCAAAGTTTGCGGATGATAACAAATTGGCTACCTCAGTAAGGAATAATGATGGATGTATAAAGATTTAAAAGATAAGGAGGGAGCTGTAATCGTTGATGGGATGAGCAGGTTCATTCCTTCTTCAACTTAACCTTTCTCTCCTCATAATCCATGGTTCGATCGTGCTTGTTCTCTGGCCATTCAGGCTAGAAACAGTGTGTATCGGGAATGGAAAAATTCTCATTCTTCCATCACTCTTGCTAATTTTCATTCAGCTAGAAATCGTTGCAGGGATACTCTTCGACGAACAAAGCGGGCTTTCATCAAACGAAAGTGCGCTAACCTGCTTGGTTCTCCTACTGACAAATCTTTCTGGCCTCTTGCCAAAAACATCTCTAACAACTTCTGTAAATCTGCTTTTTCTCCTCTTATTCGTTCTGATGATTCTGTTGCTAATTCTCCAACTGAAAAGGCCAATCTCTTCGGCCTCCTATTTTCTTCTAGCTCAACTCTGGACGATTCTAGCATTCCTCTTCCTACTCCTTCTCTTCTCAGGTGTAATATGTCTTTGCCTGTGATTCCGTTTGATCGGGTGCATGGGCCGCTGAAATCTATGAATGTTAGGAAGGCGGGTGGCCCGGATGGCATTCTTCCCCGAGTTTTGAGGAAGTGTGCTTCCGTGCTATCCCCACCCTTCGTTCAACTATACTCTCTATGTCTCAATACTAGCACTTTCCCTCAGCATTGGAAGCTCGCACATGTCCAACCTATTCCGGAAAAAGAAAGCCGCTCTGATAATTCTAACTATTGCCCTATAGATCCCACTTGTATTCTATATAAGATCTTTGAAACCCTTCTCAACTCTCACTTCTTAGATCATCTGGAAACTCATTTCGATCGCCAGTACGGCTTTCGGCGTCGAGGTCTACTGGCGATATACTTTCCTTCCATCTAACCGATTGTTTTTCGCTCTAGGGAACTACGGGGAGACGGTGCGGTGGCGCTTGACATATCCAGCATTTGACCGGGTATGGCACGCGTCACTGCTCTCCAAGCCCCCTCCTTTGGTTTCCTCCTCTCTTTGCTTACTTTATGTCTAGCTTTTCAAATCGCTCAATATCGGCTGTTGTTGATGGAGGCGACTTCTTCTTTTTCTGTCAATAGTGGTGTTCCTCAGGGTTCTGTCTTATATCCTACTTTATTCCTACTTTTCATTAATGATCATCTCACCTGCACCTCTAGCTCTACCACTCTTATGTCGCTGATTCGACCCTTCATTCTTCAACTCATATCAATTCTGCTCCCTCTTTTACTTCTAGAATTGCCTCTCGTCTTAATCTTTCCGATTCTATTCTCGCTGATCTGAATAGAATTTTCGGATGGGGTCGTCTCAACATTGTGAAATTCAATTCTTTAAAAACCCAACTTCTACAAATCTCCTTCTCCAAAACACCTTCTAACTTTCCTATCTCTTTTGACGGTTCTCTCTTCTCTCCTGTTGACAATATAAACATCCTTGATCTTAACGTAAACAAAAAAAATGTGTTGGAAACCTTACATCGCAATCAATATATAGTACACAAAGAAACTGGAAGTTCTGTTTAGACTGCGAGACTTTTTTTCCTCTTCTCAGTTGTTCCAGCTATACAAGAGTCTCATCCGCCAATGTATGGAGTACTGCTCTCAAATCTGGGGGGAGGGCTCTGGTTTCACCCGGCTTTTGCACAGGGTCAAGTCAAAGGATTAAAGGCTTATAAACTGTTTCGTACTTTCCAGTTCACTTGCCCTTCTATCTTTGCAGCGCGATGTTGGTGTTTATCTCTATCCTATAGGTACCGCAGCGGCAGGTGCTCGAGGGAAATTATCACTCGCGTACCACCACCTATACGACGCCCTCGTAGCACAAAGGGTTCTGTACCTGCGCCAGCTGGGCCAGGGGATGAACCCTACACTTGACGATATGCCATAGTGAGGGTCAGTCGCGGTCCCAAGAAGCTCTAGGGTGGAATTTCTGACTGCGACGAGTTCTCACTAATAGGTATAGAGGGGGCGGTGAGGCTGGGCTTTCTTTTCGACTTGTGTCATATTCTTCTACTACTTCTCTTTTCCGATACATATCACGCACCTTACCGCCAGTCTTGGGGAAAAAAAAGAGGATAATGATGATGATGATGATGATGATATATATATATATATATATATATATATATAATATATATATATATATATATATATATATATACATATATATATATATATATATATATATATATATATATATATATATATATATTGTTTTTTCTCATGTTAGTGGTAAAAACTTTTCATCTAGCAGTATTAAGTATTTTGTCCCACTGAATCCAAATTTTGGGTCTATGTCCCCAAATTTTGAGGGTGGTTCCTACTTTTAGGGTTTGAAACCCAATTAAGCCCTTCCCCTTTTTAGTTTCCATTCTTTTGAGTAAAGTTATAGATATCGTACAGCTCTCAAACTTGTCACCTTGACTGAGGGTTTTGTTACCCTCAAACTCCTAGGTTTTTGAGTCGCTACCACCAATATGTGATGGGGCTGTGCTCCAAAGCATGAAAATAGTCCGAAATAAATAAATTTGATTCGTACATAGAAGAGGCAGGAGGAAATAGAGTCCTGAGGTTAAGTTAAGTACCGACTCAAATGAATTTAGTAAACATGTACTTAACACCCTAATATGTGGGTCCTTATATATGTTTTCAATTATGTAGAACATGAATTAGATAGTTTCAGAACTCTCAAACGAGCCTGAGGAACCCCTGGAGGGAGTCCCTACTGAAAAAGAAGGAAAACATGTAGTGCGTAATAGATAAAGACGGAGGAGTGTATAAACAGATGGAATAAGAAGAATTCCCATATACCGGAACAGCTGAGTCATTGTAGGCACCGGTGCTGGAGCCGAAGGCCGAATGCTGGTGCTAGAGTCATAAGAAAAATCACAGAGTGCGTAGCCGAGGAAGACGGATTCAATTCTCTAACGGGTCACGTGAAGGCGAAGGTGCGGGCGCAGGTGTGACCCGGCGGGAAACCAACGCGTGCACCCGCAGGCGCAATATTACTGCTCGAACGCTAAAATATTTTTTTAATTGCGACGTTAATGTAAACTTTTAATAAAGTGATTATACCATTTTTTTTATTTTATTTTCAAATAGCCCGTTTTCTACACTATGAGTCCCCCATTTTATTTTATACTTAAACATTTATAATTTTATTTATAGAAAATCCTGATTCATTATTAATTTTTTTTAATAAAAAACATGTTTTTTATCGACCCTAAGGCTATAATTTAGTGCCCCAGAGGAGCCTCCCCTCACCCCGGCTATGCGGTATGTCCTTACTGCTTTATTGCCGTACAGTAGGGCTTTACTGCTTCAAGTCCTATCTGAACACACATTTTGTAAAAAAATAACTATTGTTTTTAAACATTGGAATATATATATATATATATATATAATATATATATAATATATTATATAAATATATTATAATAATATAAATAATATATATAAATATATATATTATATATTATATATATAATATATATATATAATAATACAGTTACCACCACTCACAGGCTGGGCCTTTTTCAAGGAGGGGGCAGAAGATAAAACAGGAAAACCTACCCAAGACCTAGCTTAAGAAATCTCCTCAGGTGAAGCGCAGACGTGGGTTTTACAAGAGAGGGAAGATTAAATATAGTTGGAAAAAAAGATGAAAGAAGGCAAGGAGTTCCACAGAACAGAAGTAGCTGGAAAGAAAGAGGCACCACAACCAACAAGTCTGGGGTTTTCAATACTCACGCAATATCCATGCGAGGCAAGGCACCCCTTTGTGATACGAGGGCGACGAAAGGGTGGTGGAATGCGAGAGGTTCACTCCCCGCGAGCAATTTGCGTGTAGTAACCTTAGAAAAGAGATAGTGGCGCCAACGTCACGTCGCGAGATAGAGGGTCAAGGGAGTTTGAGAAGGTGACAGTTTTATTAGTCTCCTTAGCTTTTAAACTCAACCTATCCCAATAGAAGAGTGGAGCTGGAGCCCCCCCCCCAAATGTGAGACAGTCTTCATACAAAGGACGAATTAAGGCCCCTTTATATAACTGGAGTAGCTGTTCAGAGGAAAAAAAAATTCCCGCAAACTGCGAAGAACTCCCAGCTTCTTTGAGGCCACCTTAGCAACCATTGTAATATGAGGTTTTTCAGACAATTTGTTGTTTATGTTGAGACCAAGAATGTTTATGTTATTCACAGATGAGACGTTAGAGCTGTCGAAGAAAATAGGAGAGTTGGGAAGTATTATTATATATAATATATATATATATATATATATAAATATATATATATATATAATATATATATATATATATATATATATATTATATATATATATTATATATATATAATATATATTATATATATATATATAAATATATATATATATATATATATATATATATATATATATATATATATATAGTATAAATATATATATATAGAGATATCTATATAAAATATAGAATAGGGAAATATTGGTATATATATATATATATATATATATATATATACTAACACAGGAGAATTACATTATTTGTCAATCATTTGAAGAGTATGGAGGGGTGTAAATTTATGTTCCGTAGTCCAGCTACATGCCTTGTTACGGAGCCTTCAGAATGTGGAAAGATATTTCTGTTGTTAAATATTTTAAGATAGACAGATTTTCGAACAAGAACCTGTAAAAATAATATGGTGTTTTAATGTACCAGGAAAAATTTAATATAAAGATGTAATTCAGTTTCACGAGGTAATATACGGCGTCAAATCATTGGATAGTGTACAGGGACATAAAGTTATTGTAATAAATGATTTAATGCATAAGTTGAATGAGACATAGCTGAAACGTTCACGGTGTATTTTCATCATTTAAATATATCTGTGTTTTTCATTACCCAGAACATTTTTCATCTGAATAAGTATATGAGAGATGCATCTTTAAGCACTCAATATCTGCTACTGTTCGGCCAAAGAAGAGATACGAGTCAAATCAATGTACTTGCAACTCAAATGTTTCCGACTCAATGTAAAGACTTCTGTATATAAAGAAGTTACATCAAAACCCCATGGTTATTTAATGTGCCAACTTCATTCTAAAAACACTACAGAGTTCTGCTTTGTAGCAGTATTCTACCTCAAGAAATAGAAACTGTATACATACAGTACTCATGTTGTAAAATATTTGCCTCTTATAAAAGAAATAAATAAATAAAAATTTGAAAATAGCTGAAAAACGTAAGCTAATCTGTGAGGAGGAGAAATTCATCCAATGTGTATGTGAAGTCGGCCTAAATCTTATAAAAGGAAATGTTGTTTAAAACAGACCTCAGACGGTAAAGCCTCGCCGTCATAGAAATATCATTTAAATAATCTTCCTTAACATAAAAAAATCTGAAAAATAAGAAGTTACTGCAGAGAGGATGTATAATATTCCTACCGTTACTCTTTTCCGTCATAGCTCCTTTGATAACTAAGTGGATAACCGAGTAATGAAGAAGGAGGCTGTACTACCCTATAACGAGTACGAGAAAATGAAGTACAATAATAATAATACATCAACCGAGCAAAATCCCATTCCACAGTCTCATCAGCTACATCCTCAGACAGTACAGCCGATGCATCAGCCCTTACAGGTGATGCATTCTCTACCAAATCATCAACAATTACATCAGCAGAGTCATTATCTTCAGAATGATTCAGTGTCATATCAACAACCTCTACCTCACAGTTTATATGATCCTAAAGTTAGACAGATAATCAATTACGAAAAAGAAATGTATTGCATATTAAATTCGGACATTAACATCCATGAGAAACGTATCTTATAACAAGAAGCCATGCAAAAATTAATAGATCCCAACTGACTTATATCAACATGGATGATTAAGCAAGTCAATCATTGATGAGTCAATTCTACCACCAGAGGTAAAGACCGAAATGAAAAACGAAGATACTTTTAAAAATATCCTGGTTGAAAGCTTACCTAATAGAAGTGGAATCGTGGAATGAATTAGGCCAAATCATTATCGATGGTGAAATAGTCAAAGGCTCAAGTATTGTGGATTTAATAGCTGATCTCTCACGTCAGTGGAATAAAGACCCTGTAGCTGGATGGCCCATCATCAAACAAGAACTTCAGACTATTAATTTCCCCTGAACTTTAACCTTAAACAAACAAAGATTAGCACGCAGACTTGGATAATATTCCCCTGGCCCCTAGACCCAATGCAAGTCCAGCAGATACTTCTTATGTTTCAGATAGATTTAAGCGAGTAAACAGAGGAAGAATAAGAAAAAACCCTACATTAGGCCTAAGTGGATTAATTCATAATTAATGCATTTAATATATACTATATAATATATATATAATTATATAATATATATATATATATATAATATATATATATGATTATTAATATATTAATATATTATATATATATATATATATAATAATATATATATATATATATATAAAGCCAGAGTTTACTTTAGGACAGACGTGTAATTAGAGAACTACAAATCCTACACTAAAACAAATGAAATTTTTGTAATCAGTGGACAATTTTAGACAAATATATTTAATTATATTATATATATTATATATATATAATATATTATATAATATTATAATATAAATATATATTATATATATATATATATATATAATATATATATATATATATATATATATTTAGGGGTGCTCGAGCCGACGGGGGACAGAGGGGGACGAGGTCCCCTATCGTCCACCGGTAAGGCAGAGAGATTCCCACTCCTTCCATCTTTGCGGTTTTCCTAGGGACCGCACCGGGGCGGGAATTTTGCCGGGGCCGGGCCGGGGCGGGCCGGGCCGGGGCCGGGCCGGGGCCCGGGGCCGGGGCCGGGGCCGGGGTTACTAAATTAGAAATGTAAGTCAAAAACACTGAAAGTCTTAAAACTTAGGATGAAAATTAAATATAATTTCAATTAATTAATAATTTAAATTCTAAAAAAGGAATACATTTCATTAATTCAATTAAATAAATATTTTCGAAAGAAATTTTTAGAAAATAATTGATTTTCTAGAAGAATAAGTTGTATTAAATATATTATATATATATTATATATATATATATAGTATATATATATATATATATATATATATATATATATATATTATATATATATATATATATATATTATATACTATATTATATATATAATATATATTATAGAACTCCTTTGTCGTAGTGGTATATTTATACTTTAGAGAGGAAGCCCTTGAATTCTTTTTTAGTATTATGCTTTACTGTCAACTTCATTTTATTACTAAAATGTAATAGATTTAAAACATTGTTAAAGACTTTTTTTTTAATGAAATAAATTTTAAAAAGGAAAGCTAATTTTCGTCCCGACACGCGAGAACTCTTCAGGCTAAGGGACTGGATTTCTTTCTTGATCTTCATCAGTTCAAGTGGGTTTCAGTTGGTCTGCTATTTTCTTCATGGTGTTTGTGAAATATTTTGATGTTTTCATGATATTCATTTTGTATAAGATCTATCTTAACTTCACCGGGATGCTTATTGTAGTTTGTTACTATTATAATGCAAAAGGATTCCATGATTTTGTGCGATGGTTCGTGTGTTTGATATTTCTGATCATCTTTTTATTGTTGATATTGATAGAGTGGCCTGTGTTTTACGCCTATGACTTGTTAAAGCTGAATTTATGCTGTCCTTGTGCAGGTCATCTGTAAGTTTGTTAATTTTTTCTTCTTTGCAAATCTAAGGTTCCCCTATATATGTTTTATTGCAAATAATGGCAGGGGATGTGATATATACAGCTTTGGGGGAGATGTTCTTTTTCGTTGGGGGTTTTGAGAATGTTTTTAGGTGATTTTATTTGATGGAATGAGGTAATATTTTTTGGTAATATTTGTTTTTAACAAATATAATGGTAATTGAGGAATTGGTAAAAAAGAGGTGTTGCTATTTTTCGGGGAAAAGGTGCTATAGTACCTCTTTTTTTGCTTTGTTAAACGCTTTTGTGATGAAAAACTCAGGATAGTAAAGTGATTTGAAAGTATTGTGGATGTATTTAGTTTCTTGTGCTAGAAGAGGGGGAGAGCATATACAAAAGGCACGGAGAAATAGAGATGACAGAACAGCCTAATTTTGTGTTTGGGGAATGATTAGATAGCCAATGTATATAGTTTGGTGCGAATGTTGGTTTTCTATATATAGTAAATTGCAAGTGATTGTTATTCCATGTGATTAAGGTATCGAGGAAGGGGATAGAGTTGTTGGAAGGCATTTCTATCGTATACTGAACTGAAGGATGAATAGAGTTTTAATATAGTTTTTAGGGCATCAATTAGGGTTGTGTTGTGAGGGAGGGAGACAAAATATCATCTACATATCTTATCCACAAACTATTTGTTTTATAAAAGGGTGGGGTTAAAATATGATAAAATTCTGTTATTTCCATATATATGTTACTGAGTATGGGAGACAGTGGGGATCAAATACTCAGGCCGAAAGTTTGTTTGTAATATTTGCCATTAAAATTAAAGAAGTTATGTTGTAATGAGAGATTAATGAGCTGTTTTAATATATGAAACGGGAAGGCCAATCTCTCATTACAACATAACTTCTTTCATTTTAATGGCAAATATTACAAAGCAAAATAGAGGTACTAAAGCACATTTCCCCCGAAAAATAGCAACACCTCCTTTTTATCAATTCCTCAATTACCATTATATTCGTTAAAACAAATATTACCAAAAAAATATTACCCTCATTCCATCAAATAACATCACCTTAAAAAACATTCTCAAACCCCCAAAACGAGAAGAAAATCTCCCCCAAAGCTGTATATATCACATCCCCTGCAATACTTGCAAATAAAACATATATAGGTAAAACCATAGATTTGCAAAGAAGAAAAAAACAACATACAGATGACCTGCACAAGGACAGCATAAATTCAGCTTTAACAAGTCATAGGCGTAACACAGGCACTCTATCAAAATCAACAATATAAAGATGATCAAAATAACAATCACACGAACCATCGCAAAATCATGGAATCCTTTTGCATTTATAATAGTAACAACTACAATAAGCATCCCGGTGAAGTTAAGATAGATTTTTATACAAAATGAATATCTGAAAACATCAAAATATTTTCAACAACACCAATGAAGAAAATAAGCAGACCAACTGAACACATTGACGCCTGATGATGATCAAGAAAAGAAATCCAGTCCTCCTTAGCCTGAAAAGAGGTCTCGCGTGTCGGGACGAAAATTAGCTTTCCTTTTTAAATTTATTTTCATAAAAAAAAAGTGTTCTTAACAATGTTTTTAATTTGTGTACATTTAAGTAATAAAATGAAGTGACAATAAAGCATAACACTAAAAAGAATGCCAAGGCTTCCTTCCTAAAGTATATATATATATAATATATAGTATATATATATATATTATATATATATATATATATATATATATATATTATATATATATATATATATATATATATATATATATATATATATATATATATGATATATATATATATATATATATATAGTATATATATGTTATATATATATATATATATATTATAATATATATATATAATTATATATATATATATATATAATATAAATATATAATATTATATATATTATATATATATAATTAATTCAATTAAATAATTTTGAAAAGAGATTTCGGAAAAATTTATTTGATTTTCTTGAGATATTTTTCTTTAAATAAATAAAATTACATTAATATTTTAACAATTATATTTATTTCCTTTTCCGAATTCGTGTGATATATCAAATTTCGAATATTTTTTATGTTAAAAACTAGGAAAAATTATATATTTTGGCCTCAATTTTAATTTGAAAACATAAGTAATACCAAAAAAAAATTGATTTTTTAGGTATGTTATATATTTTTGGCATCAATTTATAACAAAGGAGTAATGGAATTAAAATATATTTTTTTATTTTGTTTGATTTAACCCTTTAACCCGGGCTTTAGGCCTCAGCCCTTCGGGCTGAGGCCTTACCCCTCCTTCGGAGGGGTAAAGCCCGAATTTACACCCCTTCGGGTGATCCCCCCTCTCAGGATCACACCCTTTCAAGGGCGCATCCCCCTGGGTTTCTCTCGGGAGGTAATGTGTTGCTTTAGATACTCTTGGTTAAATGAAAACTGTTTTATTCGTAAAGTTAGGTACGTTAATGTTAAAATATTACTAATGACAAATGTGGAACTAACATTGATTTGTTTAGAGAATGATTGAGTTTTTTTTGTAAAGATGATTAGTGTGTTTAACTGACGATGATATGTTAGAAACGTGTGAGCCTAGGTTAAGTTTTTTGTTGAGTAATGTTTGAGGTTTGCCCCTAGACTTTTGCTATGTCTATGTTTATTCATAGGTCAAATGATGTTATACTCAAACGAGTGACACTTTGATGAAGATAGTGTCAATTCATAGTTCAAGATGGTGGCATCTTTTGGATAGATTGGTCACTTTGTTAAGGGATTTTTGTTGATAATACGGCTTTTACCTGTTGCTAATATGCTTGAAAAGTGGGGGAACATATCGAGTATTGTATGACCCGTTAGCTACTTTACTTTGATCAGTAGGGAATTTTTTCAGGATGTTAAGCTGATTATTCATACGCGAGTTATGTTAGGTTTGCAATTTGTACATTATATTTCTAGTCGCGGTTATGATTTGTTAGCTTTATTGATGCTGAAAACTTTGTTGGTTAAGCATTTATTCGTAGGTTAGTATATAAAGACTTATTTTTATGTATGTTTATCCGAAATGATACTCGAAAATGTGACTTGAATCAATTAAGCTCAATAGATCACAGGCGGGTGGGACGGATAGGGGACTGCAGGGATGGGTTGGGTTTGATTTACTGATTTACTGATTTACAGCCTTATAAAATCCGTAAACTATTACGCTTTCACTGTGATATTTTATTGCAAAGAACATTATTTTATGTTTAATGTCAGGATAAAATTTTTGGTTTATGTTTGGTTAAAACTTTGTTATGTTTTGCAATTATTCGTTGGGATTATGATATTAAGACGATGTTATGATGAATTTTTTGTTAAATGTTACGAAGTTTGAGTAAAAACATTTGTTACGTCAGCATTATATTCTTTGTCAGTAAGATGAATTAAACAGGTTTATGCTAAACTTTTGTTAAATATTACGATGTTAATGTAAAATTAACATTGATAATGTTAGAGATATGCTCGAAAAAAGTGTGAATAGGTTACGTTTTTGTTACGAAGTGTTATGTACTTTACTGTTTGTTAAGTGGCCGGAAGTTGTTTAATGTTAGTGGTTTATTTGTACGTATGGGGTGTTAGGT
>JABUQX010079683.1:25000-27500 GCA_015478945.1 Trachelipus rathkii
AATATATATATAATATATACATATATTTTGTATATTTTTGAAATATATAATATATATATATATATATATATATATTAGGAAATGTTTTAGTTAGGTTATGCCATTATTCAAATGGAGGCAAAGGCGGTAGTTGATAAGTATTATTACTGTGTGAAAGAACCTAATAGTTTTGGAGGGTTCACCAGGTTTTCTTCAAAACATCCTAATATCGAAAAAAAGAGTTGAAAGAATACTTAGAGGGTGAAGAGGCCTTTACTTTACATAAACCTGTTCGTAGAAAATTACTTACCCGGAAAACCATAGCCCTCCACCTAGATAGATGTTCAGGCATTTATATTTAACTGCAATGCTTAAAACAGTTTTTGTAATGAAAAGGGTATCAGTACTTACTTTTTCACTATTGACGTGTCTCCAGATACTTATGATTATGGTTAAAAGCTTGAAAGACAACTGATCGCAGACTATTGGCGGAATTGCAAGTACGAGAAATTATAAGGGATGATGATAGATACCCTAAATTGATTTGCACTGATAGAGGAAGTGAATTTCTAGGAAGAGAGTTTCAAGAAATTATTATTGAATACGATATATGGTATTATAACATATTCTTTGTTAATAAAGCGGCTATTGTTGAAAGAGTTCAGCGTACGATCAAAGAACGAATGCACCATTACTTTACTAAGATGAATGATTTTAAGTATATTGACATATTAGATGACCTAGCTTATTCTTATAACAGATCTTTTCACAGAAATATAAAGACTACCCCCCTTGAAATGTTAAAGACAAAACCCGAGGCTCCCCTAAACCGTAAGGTCTGTAAAATTAAAGATAAATCCGGAATAAACGTACACGACTATGTAAGAGTATCTAGATCTGATAATCGTTTCAGAAAAGGATATGAAGCGGGGTGGTCAAGAGAAGTTTTTAAAGTAGATATCATTCGTGAATTTCCGCTTGAAGGGCTTAAATTATATTATCTCAAAGACTTACATGGAGAACCCATAAAAGGAGGATTCTATAAACAAGAAATACAGAAAATACGGTTCGATCCTGAGAGTAATGTATATAAAATAGAAAAAATATTAGGTTCAAAAGGGAAGGGGAAAAATAAACCGTATCTGATGAAATGGGTGGGATACCCTGACATGTTTAATTCATATATAAAAGCCAGTGAAATCAAGAAACATTAATCAGTTATAGTAATCATGGAGAGTGTAGATCACTTCTATTTAACTCTGCCATCTTCGGCATCGTTGGATCTACATCCTGATAATAAAGTCTCAGATTTCACAACAGAGTTAATGAACCCTATTCAGCTTGAAAGGGGAATGTATGAAGTAGGGTTATGCGAGATGATATTAGACGCCAATATTGAGAATCTGCCTCAGACACGTCACTGGATAATGGTGTATAGAGCTGCAGATTATGTAAAAACTACATTAAAAATAACAAACACCAGTGAATTAAAAAATACGATGTATAAAGATAAAGAATATTTCTATGAGAAATTCGTGTTAAGACGGGGATACTACAGATCAGTTCCTGATATTTATAGTTATTTAAACACACAATTTGCTGCAAATAAGATATGCAAGGATTTAATATTCATCACTAATATACGATTAGGAGAAGACAGGGTGTCTGTCACACTAAGGTCCACATTGGGTGCGAACTTGAAAGACTCCTCATTGTTTATCATTAGACGATCTGATTGGTTTAGAATATGTACACATGAGCGCGATGAGGTGGTAGATCATGGTCCAAATAATAACGGCCTAATGAAACTGCCCTTCTCACTTCAGATTTTGTATGCGTAACCTACAGAGAATGGTATAATAGTAGGGATGGGCATACATTTACACCGATCATAGTTGACATTCAGTATTGTAGGAAACACTAATTTGCCCGCCTTATTGAGGGTGGGTTCGTTTCCCCTAAAAATGAGAAAGCTTATAGACTTTCCCAAATGTGTTCATGAGATACTATGTACCATCTAATCGGCGCTCGAACATTTTTGGCTTCCTGTACGTATGCATTAATAAAGGGATGTGGAGGACGGAGCATATCATTCACTGACGGGACACTGATTTTGTGTATAGTTCTACATTAGAAAGAACAGCAGCATTACAACAATAAGATGAACTATTATTAACGAGTTGCGATAGTTAGATAAAACTCAAGAAATAGTAGCTAGTTGCAAGGTTATTATAAGTACGGCTTAGGTTTATATTTTTTCATTCATCAGACTTACTCTCGACACGTAGTAGATGAATAGTATAAAACAAAAGTTCCTGTAATAATGAACGGGGATAGAGTGTTTATTGGGTCGAAATTACAGCGAGGATACGGTCTGGGCGGGTTTTTTGCGAAATTATGGAGAAGCGCATTGCCTCTATTTAGAAGAGGAGGTGAATATATAGGTAAAAAAGCTATAAGAACAGGAATGCATACTATACAAGATATAGCCGCTGGGGATAATCCACGTCGGTCCGTAAAA
>JABUQX010079683.1:32500-37493 GCA_015478945.1 Trachelipus rathkii
GATCTTTAAATGATATTATCAATAGACAATAATTATCAAAGTCTCTTTCGTAGTGATTTTTAATTTCGAGTCTTCCTTATAATTCTATTTATTAAAGAAAACTGGATTGAGCGGGCGGACATCTTTACCGTGAGCCTAAGATAATCATGTTAGAATTTTTCAGACAGGTTTATGGTGAGGCCATACAATTTTGCAATGTTTCGTTAGTCATCGTTATGTAATATATTTGTGTAATTATTCATACCAGTGGAACTACGTGAAGTGAGCAGTGAAAAAAAAAAAATTAAATTCTTTGTCTTGGGACCCTTTGTAGGCTTTAATAATTGGAGTATTGAATAATAAAGTGTTATCTCTTTTGAGTTCACTCTTTATCGTATCTCAACAGCACTAATATAAGGTGATTATCTTCAAAATGTTTATCTGAAAGAATTCAATATTCCTGCTAATAAAATTCCGATGTTTATAGTAAGGGATACACGGCAATTAAATATGGCGCAGGAGTTTTCACAAGTAGGCATTCCAGAATTACATTGGTTTTAAACACACTCTTTCGGACACTAAGTTCTCCTGTATTGCCGATATTTCAACAAAGAGACGTGAAAAGGAATATACTCCATATGCAAACAAATCGTAGTTCATTTTAATCACTCGCCTCTAAGCTATTGCCAAGTATGAAGAATATCAGAACTAGATTTAATTTACCACAGCACAGAATTATTCAGAATGTACAAACCAGATGTAATAGCCATATCAAATGCTTTCAAAAATTAATTGAACAAAAGACGGCTCTCATTTCATATTGCAGTGGTCATTCAAAACCTGCATGCTTAGAAACAACGGAAGTTCTTGAAAAATTGCTAAAATACTTAAAAATTTTGTTGATTTGTACAAACAAATTTTTTTGAGCCACAAGGAATCAATGGCAAAGGCAATAATCCCAAATATGAAAGCGATTTGCAGTTTTTTTTGAAAGAGCCAAGAAAAAAAGGACTATTTGAGGGACTTTTGTCTACAGTATAAGCATGGAAAAATTCAGTAAAAAGTAGATTCAGCATTTACTTTACTGATAAGAATTTTGTGCTTGCTACCTATCTTGATTCACGCTTTAAAACACTCATTCCTTGAGGATTGAATATGACAATAAAAAAAGTGTAAAATTAATTCTTAAGCAATGATGTGGCGAAGATATATGTTGTTATACAAGGAAAAGGAAACATGTTTCCACTACTTTAACACAATCTTCAGATTCTTCTCATTTAACAACAGAATAGGGCGAAAAGGTGATACTGAAGATAATAGTTTAACTTCAGTTTTTTGAAAGCTGTTGTTTCGGATTTAATAGAGAAAAAGACTTAAAAAATCAGCAAAGAAACCATTCCTAAGGAGAAAGGACACAGTATATTGAAAAAATTGAAGATGTTATAAAGTAGAAATCAGCAATATAAAGAAATATGAAACTTATTAAAAGTTCAGAAAGTCCCTTACAATGATGGTCATCGAATAAAGGTACCTTTTCAGCATTTGGTGTCCTTGCTAGAAATATTTAAGGCTCGCCCCCTTTTCCGTGAAAAGTGAGAGACTCTTCAGAATTGGAGGATCAATTTAATTCTATCCTAAGAAAATCGGATTGCAACTCAGAAACTGGAGAAGTATGTTATTGTGATTTTGCACTAAACAATTTAAAAGTCATGGCTTTGACTACAAATAAATGATAATATTTTTGCTTTCAAGATTCTTAACTTTTAAGTAAATTACAAGAAGGAATTTTTTTAAATGCACGGAAAATGACAAAATTGTTCATTTAATGTAAGATTTTTAAATATTGCTATTATTTTTCAGTGGTTAAATAAATAAAAAGGTAATTAACTAATTAATTTATTTAGCAAAGTATAAAATAATAAGAAGAAGTCTATAACATTAATTTATAAGGTTATAAATATCTAAAATTAGTTGATTTAGCAAAATTAGGCATATATATAGTATATATATACTATAATATTACTATATATATATATAAGTATATATATCATATATATATATATATAGTAATATATATATATATAGTATATTATATAATATAATATATAATATATATATATATATAGTAGTATAGTAATTATATAGTATATACTAGTATATTAATGATATATTATAAGATCGGAATCGGAATCGCACTTTTGATGTATCGGTATCGAATCGGCAATCGGCTGGAAATTTCTGAATCTTCCCATTCACTAATATCTTATAATAATATATATATAGTATATATATATATATATATATAGTATAAATATTATATATATATATATACTATATATATATATATATATATATATATATAGTATATACTATATATATATTTATATATATATTATATATATTATATATTATATATAATATTATATAGGTCTTATTGCTGTATATAAGTAATATATATATATATATATATAGTTATAATATATTATATAATATATAATAGTAATAATATAGTTATATATATATATATATATAATCAGCGTCCGAAAGCAACATGCAATGTAAACTACGTATGTATAAAGAATATTAAAATAAATGTTATTTTTATTAATTAATAGAAATTTGTATGATAAAATAGATAAAAAAAATAAGCTTTTGGAAAATTTAAAAATTGTGTTAAAAATGTTGGAAAACTATATGATAATTATCGTTTTTGAGAAGTACGAAGGAGCTCTGTTGCTCCGAATGAGCACCAAAAGTTGCCAAAGTTGAATTTTTTTTTTTTTAAAACTACGATAGCTACAAGGGTAAACAACAAAGATGGACCGAGTCGGGGTTTCTCGGCCCTACCGGGAGAAGACGGGGGGGGACTTCGTCCGCCCCTCTGTCCCACCGTCGGCTTGAACCCCAAAAAAAAAAAAAACAAGGAAATAAAAAAATTAACATTTTTTCTCCAGAGCATAATAAAAAACAATATTTGGTAACTCTTGCTCTCGTACTACTGCATAAATTGAAGCTTACTCAGAGAGCATGCTGCCAGACCTAAGATAATACTAATATTTAAGGTGTTTTAATTTAATAACTATTAGAATAAAATAAACAAAAATTTTTTTTAAAAGTTTTCATCCGATGAAATTGCTTGTCGAAATCAAGAAATGTTATTATTCTTCCTGTAGCTGTTAGAGTTTTTTGGTTATATGCATGTTGCTTTCGGAATGCTGGCCTATAATATATATAATATATATATAATATATATATAAGTATAAGTATATATTATATATATATATATATACTAATATATATACTAATATATATATATTATATACATATCATATATATTTATATTATAATTATATAATATATATATATATATATAGGTTTGTTGAGATTGTGTATATATATATATATATATATTTATATCTATATATGGTGAATGGCGTAAGGTTTAACGAAAAAATGCTTGCAATTTAATATTTTGGTACGATTTATTTTGGTACCTTTATTTTGAAAGTGATCCGGTTTAATGATTATTGGTTTAGAACATTAAGTAACTTTACATAATCTTTTTTGGTATATATATATATAGTATATATATATAAATGTATATATATATATATATATAATGTCTATAGTTATATTATATATATTATAAATACAGAAAATATCCAATATTAAATATTTGCAATATATATATCATCCCTGAATTTCTTTTTAATTATAAACATTATCAATATATATTATATATATTATATATAATATATATATATAATGTTATATAAATAGTATTATACTATATATATATATAATATAGTATATATTTTATATATATATATATATGTATATTATATATATATATATAATAATTATATACTATATAGTATTATATATATATATTATATCTCTATATATATATATATACTATATATATTATATATAAATATATATATTATAGTATATAAATATATATATATATAATATTATATATATATATATAATATTATATATATATATATATATATATATATATATATATTATATATATATATATATATTATTTTATAATATATATATCTTGGTGGTAGTGTATATAAATATATTAGTATATAATATATAGTATATATATATTTATATATATATTATATATATAATTTATATATATATATATATAATATAGTATATATATATATATACTATATATATATATTTATATAGTATATATATAATATATGTAGTTACTGAGTAGTATATAGCTTACTATATATAAATATATATATACGATATACTATATATATATATATATATATATATATATAATAATATATATATTATATTATAATTATATTTTATATGATATATATATATTTATTATATTATATATATATATATATATATTATATATATTTATATTATATATACTATATATATATACTATATTATATATATATATATATAGTATATATATATACTATATATATATATATCATATAATATATAATATATGATAGATATATTATAATATATATATAGTCTAGTAGTATATATATATAGTATATATATATAATATATATATATATATATATTTCTAAAGTTCCTGTTAGTTAAGTATTTTTTTTGTAATGTTTTTGGAGTATTTTTTTGAAAAAAAATCAAGACCCGCCACGTAATCGGAGCATAGCGTGAGAAGGGCACCCTGCTTTAGCAGGGGACGGGGGGATGATATAGAGGGTGGGCCGAAGCCCACCCTGGATGGAGAAACAATTATATATTAAAATACTGCTATCGACTATTATAGTCAGACTGTCTAAAGCTGACATCCAATGTCTATATAGAGTACGGCAGCACCTACAGTAAAACACATTATATATTTGGAATCACGGAAAATTTTAATTATTATTTTTATTATCTTCTTTTTTTTTTGCATTTATTCATCGAAAATATTTAAAAAATTTTTTTCCACCAATTTAAGGAGACTCGAGCCGACGGGGGCCAGAGGAGGGACGAAGTCCTCCCGTCGTCC
>JABUQX010079684.1:0-2500 GCA_015478945.1 Trachelipus rathkii
CAGAGAGAGATGTATTACAGCAAAAACACTAAAGGTGAAGCAATTACGAGTGTTAGAATGGCAATACGAATTTATATATATATATATATATTATTATAATAAATATAATATATTATATTATATATATACTATTATATTATATATATTATATATATATAATATATATAATATATATATATATATATATATTTCTGTAATAATTGCACTCTTTATTATAATTTCCATTCTCTCTGGCAACGAGGTGTACATCCCTTGTTATTTCCCTTTAACTTAAAGTTTAAAAACCTATTGTAGGTTTAACTTCTGCTCGTTCTCATGCTATTAGCCACAAGTATTCTGCTTCAGGATCATGGTCGCACTTCAAAACTAACAAAATGTTGTGTTTCTTATTTTAGATCCTGGAATTGTGCTAAATTTATCCTACTTAATAATAAGAACTCTTTCTCCGTAGAAAATACAAAGATTTTTTTGGTTCATTTCCCTCATGCTCTTGACATTTTACTAAAAATGCGAAATTAAACTTTGTTTCTTCCTCATCCTCTACTCTAGTTTCTCCTGCTGGATCTTAACAGATCTCTTATTCTTTTGCCTCCAATTCCACTTTAGATAATTTCGGAGCATCCTCCCTTCTCCACTTCATTCTTAAGGTTTCATTTCTGCTTTTTCTGAACTCGCGTAATATAAGAAAGTAGGCAGTTGAACGGTATTCCATCTATGGATCTTAAAACACAAGGAGCAGAGTGAGTGGAATCACTCCAGATGCGTGAGGCATATTCTATACAGGGGCGAACGACACCTCCCTATAAAGATCAAACAACTGAGGTGGCGTGAAGAAATTCTGAATGCGCCTCAGAACACCCAACCTTTAAAAGCTTGTTTAGAAAGAGAAGTAATATGAACCTTCCAATTAAGGTCACGAGAAAAATAAACACCAAGAATATAAAGGACAGACGAAGGTTTAAGTTATGTGTTTTCAAAGAAAATGTTGTGGCTGTATGAAAGATTATATGGACTGGGAATATGGAGGAACTGAGGTTTTGAGTAATTGAAAACGACCTTGTTTTCAATGCCCCCAAAGAAATTCGAGAAAGATCATATGCTAGTAGATCCAAGGGTGCCCTTCTAGCGTGAGCTAATTGTTGTTGAAAAGGACGTCTATCAAAATGAGGTGAGTAATGAAGGTGAAGTCGTCGGCATAGGAGTGGATATGTGATGAAGTAATAGAGAGAGGTCTTTTATGAAAAGTAGAAAGAGCTAGGGATAGAACAGAACCATGAGTAACACCACTATTTATAGATTTAAAGGATGAGCGGTGGCATTCAACAAAATACTGAAGGAAAGAGGACCAAGAAACAAAAAGACTAGAAAGAAAGAATCCGACAGTAGAGCGCTTCTTACGAAAGCCGGCAACTTGGCGATCAGAGATAAAATCAGAAGATTTGAGGTGCTTCAATCTTCCTGCTAGGATAGATTCGAAAACTATAGAAAGAACAAGAAGTTTAGAGAGATTTGCAATAGTTAAAGGTTGAGATTTGGTTCCCTTATATGGTACAGAGCACCCTTTCCGCAAGAAGGGAGGCAAAAGTAGAAGGACAGAACCGGATATTTAACAAGGCATAAATGGCAAAGCTGAAGCACCAAGTTTTGAGAACTACGGAGGAATACCATCAGAAACCGTACGCATTCTAGTGTTAAGCTCTGAAAAGCAGAAATAACACCTTTTAAAGAAATTGCACGATTTTAGCAAATGTTAGAGGGAGGTGGAAAAGAAGTAATAATACTGAAATAGTCTAGGGTGGAATTAGAAGCAACGGTTTGAGAAAAGAGTTCAGCTTTAGTGGAAGGTTAAACGGCAGTTGTGCTGACGGAAAATAAAAAAGAATGGGCAAGAGGATGAAGCAAGTTAAGAGTTAACATTTTTTGAAAAATGTGAAAGGACACGAGGAAGAGGAGCCAGTAAGATTATTGAAGCATTTTCTAATGAGAAAAGATTTTTTTAGTGTCATGGAGAATAGATTTTGCACGATTTTGGGATGAAATATAAGTTGCAAGGGCTTCTGGAATTTGAAGATGACAGTAATTTCTAAAGGCAACGTCCCCGTGGATATTAGTACGAGAACAACAGAGTTAAACCAAAGGTTATCTAGGTTATAGAAAGGTAAAGATCATGGGGTGTAAACCGTTCATGCCTAGAGAGAATTTAGCTCGCGCTTTGGCATACTTCGAGGGCTCTTTTCACTGAAACTGTAGTCATCGTGTGGAAATCAAAAGAAGTAACGATCACAAAATTCGACCTGTTTAGGCAGCTGCCGAAGTCCCCAAAAACGTTTTCACGCCGTAGGCGGGATCTTTCCTGCGGAAAACTTGAAAAGATAGAACAGAAAACAGAGATATGAGAGTGACTTGAGGAACCCAGAAGGAGAAAAGGGTTTAACAGAATAATGCAAAGGGTTAGAAGTTACGAAAATGCCTAGTAAAGTGGGTTCATCTCCAAGACGAT
>JABUQX010079684.1:15000-22500 GCA_015478945.1 Trachelipus rathkii
GTATAGTAATTCACAAACTCAACAACTAACTTGAAAAGAAGATCAACTCTTTCTACTTTTTCTTCTGTGCGAACTTTTTATAATATTTTCATACCAGGATGGATGATTTGAAACTTAAATTAAAAAAAGTTCTGTTTCTATTCTAAAAATAAGGCCGAAATATGAACAGTCTGCCCTGACTATCGTGTTTCGGAGGGATGTCTTTATACGATTTAGTTTAATGATTCTAAGAATTTAATAAATTCCTCACTTAAACCTGATGCGCTCCTGTTCTCCCCAACCTCAAAAAGACCCAAAAGAAAGTTCTTTTATGATCCATTTTCATCAACGAATCTGTAAATAACTGAACATTGTTCGTTTTCGTGTGTGTCGGTTGTTTCATCTACTTGAATTGAAAAGAAAGGAGCATTTCTAATACCTTTTTGTATATAATCTTTAATTTCACTTGCAATGCAATCAATAATATCATTTTGAATTGTCTTTGGCAAACCAGTAAACCCCCCAAATTTTCCCAATGAGATTTCATTTCAGTATCACGTCTTATGATTAAATCAAACAATTCTTTGAAATTTCCTTGGCTGAAGGAACTTATATATATATCCTTGTTCACCTAAATAGCAAGTTATATCAATCAAAAGTTTGAATAATTCTCTATTTTTTTCCACTCTGGCATTGTACTAACTTTTATTTCTTATTGCCTGTTCACTTAATTGTTCCAAAATAGTCAAATTTTGTTTACGTAACTGTTGAACGCAAAGATTATTTTGAATATGTTCTTTAGAACCCCTATGCCTTTCCAAGCTTCTTGATAAGTTTTTCCAATCTCGAAATCCTTCATCACACCAAACATTCTTTTTTGCACTAAGTAATAAACAAGGCCAGCAATATAAACCATCTTTTTTCACGCTTCCACACAACCACTTAAACCGGTCATACCAAACTCTCTTAAACATCTTGTTTTTGTTTTTACTTACTTTAATGGATTTTATATTTGGAGTTGGACTTGCAGTAAGTTGGGCTTGCAGTATTTAAAATGAGTTTTTTTTCTTCTTCACTACGTCTGGCAAACGGAATGGTTAATAAAGAAACCACTATGTCATTTTCTTTTTCAGTATTCATTTTTTTCAAATTTGCGCAAACATTAACGATTAACACCACCACACACATATGTGTTTATAATCTGAGGATCACTTCTCACTTCTCAAACCATATGAAGCAACAGATGCCAATTTGTAATATTAATTAATTTTCGGCACTTCTAGGATTTCACCAAAATTTGTATAACCAAAATTAGAACCAAAATTAACAAAAATTATAACTAAAATTATTAACAAAAATATAGTAAATTTTGGTCTCTCTCTCTCTCTCCTCTCTCTCTCTCTCTCTCTCTCTCTCTCTCCTCTCTTATATATATTATATATATATATATATATATATATATATATAATATATATATATATATATATATATTATATATAATATAGTATATAATATATATTTATAATAAATATATAATAATATTAATATATATAATATATATATATATATATATATATATAATATATATATTATATAATATATATATATATTATATATATATAATATATATATATATATATATATATAGTATATATATATATATTATATATCATTATATATATATATGTATATATATATATATATATATATATATATATATAATATATATATAATATATATATATATATATATATATATATATATATATATATTAATATATATATATATATATATATATATATATATATATATATATATTATATATTATATATATTAAAATGTTTTTTTATTTACATTTGAAAAAAATTACTTTCTTTTTTTTTTCATATTTATTGCAAAGCGGCAACTCTACCTGTGAGTAGAGTTGCCAATTTTGGAGGAAGTTATTTTGACGTTTCGAAAGGAAGGCCTTGTGGGAAAAATACTCAAATAGACAAAATAAGAATAAGGTTTCTTTTACGTTTGCCATGACAACCAGTGTTTGAAACATTATAATTACGTTCTCTAGGAGCACAAATCGAAATTCCTCTAGTCAATGATCCTTATGAAAATAATGTTTCGGAAGAAAATTAAATGATTTTAATGTAAAATTAGCTTCCTTGTATAACATTTTAAACATTTTTTTAAGTAATAAATAGTAATTTGAATAATTTTTTTACATTAATTGTTGCCTTTTAATTTGCTTTTTTTTTTTTAAAATTTTTTTTCCTTTTAAAGCCGCGCCTGATTTATATATATTATATATATATAATATATATATATAATATATATATATATATATATATATATATATATATATATATATATATATATATATATATATATATATAATATATATAGATATATAGTGTGAATATATTATATATAATACTATCTAGAATAACCTTTAGCAGATGGTGCAGCTCCCTACCCGTATCCCTGATCGTCTTGGACATGAATCCAATATTTCTGACCTTTAATTAATTTCGAATTCTTCTTCTTATACTTTTACCTCTTTCCTCCTCTGGGTTCCTCCGATCACTTTCTTATATCTGTGTCCTGTTCAATCTCTTCAAGTCTTCGGCAGAAAGACCTTGCCTAACCGAAGGAACGTTTTTTACCATTTTATAGTGCTGCAAAATGGTCGGACGAGCGGTCGTACATCATTGATTTCCCTTGGAATGATTATTGTTGATTCAGCGGAAGTTTTCTTTCCGAATGCACAGACAGCATAACTTAGGTGATTCTCTCTTGCAAGGAGACTTGCATTCCATACTCTTTCCCTTCAATTAAAATTAACAAACCTTGGTTTAACTCTGTTTGTTCTCGTGCTATTCACCACAAGGACGTTGCCTTCAAGGAACTACCGTCATCTTCACACTGCAGAAACCCACGCAACTTGTTTCATCCCAAAATCATGCAAAATCAATTCTCCATGACACTAGAAACTCTTTTCTCCTTAGAAAATGCAATAACCTTTCTGGTCTCTTTTCCTCACTTTCTTTCTGGCATTTTGCAATGAATGTCAACTCTAACTTTGCATCTTTTACTTTCCCACTTCTATTACCTTCAGACGGCACAACTGCTGTTTAAATCTCTTCCGAAGCTTAACTCTTTGATTAAATACTTTGCCCCTAATCCCACCTTAGAAGATTCCGGTGCTACTTCTCCTTCTCCACCTTCCTCCAACTCATTTATGCCTGACATTGTAACTTCTTCTTAACATGTTATTTCAGCTTCGGTAGATTAACACTAAAAATGAGTACGGTCCTGATGGTATTCATCCTCTGGCCCTCAAAACCTGTGCTTCCACCTTGCACCCTACCTTGGTAAACAATTTCGTTTGTCTTTCCACTTCGACCATCCCTTCCTGTTGGAAATATTCACTCATCTAGCCCTTTGTCGAAGAAGTGGGACAGGACCATTTCAACCTTCTAATTATAGTTCTATCGCTTTAACATCAGTTCTCTACTAAAGGTTTTGAATCTTTCTGTAATAGGAAAATTTAGAAACATTCGAGTTATTCTAATCTTATTTCAGATCACCAGAATGGCTTTCGAAAGAAACGCTCTGCTGGTGATCTTCTATCTCTTCTCTTTGACTCTTGCCCTCTGCCCTTCAGCATTTCGGAAAATCTTTTCTCTGGTGCTAGACGTATGAAAAGTTTTCGGCAGAGTCGGGCACATAGTTTTGATTTCTAAACTTCCCTCTTTAGGTATCTATCCTTCTCTCTCTGATTTCTTTTCCGGTCGTTCTATAGCAGCTGTTGTAGACGGCCACTGTTCATCCTTTAAGACTATTAATAGTGGTGTTTCTCATGGCTCTCTCTGTCCTATCCTTCACCCCTTTTCTATTTTTCTTCAATGATCTTCTCTGCTGTTTTTATTATACATCTGTTGAATTGACTCCTATCCACTTTTAATTACTCCTTCAATTTGAAATCACTTACTCAGCCTCAAATAGGTGATGCTAACAGTTACAGACCTCTTTTATCTTTCTTGTGCCTCTGGTTGTGTTAAAGAAAAATATGGTAGTTTTCAAAATGCCTCAAAAATTCAGTTTTCTTCAATCCATTTACCGACAATATCTTCCACAGCAACTATAAACTTCTTGCGATAACCACACAACGAAGTTTTACTATGTTCTTAATATTTTTATTATTTCCTTTTTCCGTGTCTTTCTGGGAAGGATGACGTCATTTCTCTCATTAAACAAACTTCTACAGAAAGAGGTTAAGTGTTCAGAGGCGTCTTCCGAATTTCTTCACATCACCCACGTTGATTTTTATGTATTGTGAGGTTCGTTGTTCGTTCTTGTATCGAGTATTTATCACATATTTATCATATCACCCAGCCCTTCTTGAAAGGGGGAAGCAGAAGTATTTTAGTTCCTACTCTCACAGACTCTCCAACGCTTTCATGACGTGAACAGCTGCATAATCTAATAAATTGACCCGATCAAATATTCAGCAGAAGCGTCGGCACAGGGAATGTCCAACTCGTCAATATTGGAGTATTATTTTTTTTCGTCGTTCAACTCTCTGATTCTAGAATTAACAGCTTATCTCATTTCTACATATGAACTACTTGCATAGTCTGCAACACACTTCCATCTTCTGATTCCCATTTCCCATGACCTAAACACTTTCAATCGATGTATCGATTAATGTTGGCTGTTTATCAGACTTTTCTTTGACTGAACATTCCAATTCTGGTGGATTCCATGTAACGTCTGGCCTTTACTTTCTAGAGGAATATTATATATATATATATATATATATATATATATTATATATATTATATATATATAATATATATATATATATAATCATATATAATATATACTATATAATATTATATATAATATTATAAATGGGCAATTTGTAGGAAACTGTCTGTGACATGAGGATATAAGTCAACCACCTCACAAAGGATACCCGTAAAACCAGAACCTCCTAAGTTTCCTGATCACAAACTTGGTAAAAATGAAAATTAATTTAGGTTAGGTTAGGTTAGGTTAGGTTAGGTTAGGTTAGGTTAGGTTAGGTTAGGTTAGGTTAGGTTAGGTTAGGTTAGGTTAGGTTAGGTTAGGTTTGGTTAAGTTAGGTACCTCGGTAGTCACAGTACAGTTTCTACAAATTTGCCTATATAATGATATCTTCACCCTTTCAAGGAGCAGTCATCTTTAAAATTATAAGTGACCTTGCAGATGGACTTCTGATATAACATAGCTGTAGAGAACCAAACTGTAAGAAAAAGTAATCTCCATAGCATAAAATAAATTAGAGTGGACAAAGCAAAATAGAATCAAAATTTCGATATAACTCCGTAATGGCCATCACTTATAGAAGGACATCCATCAATGTAATTAATAACCTCTCTTAAAACGTACAGGAATCACCCAACTATCCACTTTTCGTAAATAAATTAAAAACTAATTATTGAATTACTAAAGAGAAAGTACCAATCTTCCATTGGTTTTATTATTACAATTAATAATAATAATAATAATAATAATAATAATAATAATAATAATAATAATATAATAATAATAATAATAATAATAATAATAATAATAATAATAATTATTATTATTATTATTAATATATTATTATTATTATTATTATATTATTATTATTATTATTATTATTATTATTATTATTATTATTATTATTATTATTATTATTATTATTATTTTATTATTTTTTATAATTTATAATAATAATAATAATAATAATAATAATAATAATAATAATAATAATAATAATAATAATAATAATAATAATAATAATAATAATAATAATAATAATAATAATAATAATAATAATAATAATAATAATAAATGATTATTATTATTATTATAATAATAAAATAATATAATAATAATAATAAAATAAAGGCGTATTAAGCCCTTGAGGTAATATTCCTTCAGTGGTCCTCAAAACTTGTGCTTCTCAGCTTTCTGAAAGGTATATAAATCAGGGCCTGCGGAGTCGGAGTCGGAGGCCGTGGAGTCGGAGTCGTGGAGTCGTGCAATTTTCCCAGGAGTCGGAGTCGGAGTCGGAGTCGAAAATTCCTGTGTAAGTGGAGTTCCGGAGTCGGAGTCGCAGTCGAAAATTCCTTGTGTAAGGGAGTCGGAAAGTCGGAGTCGGAGTTCAAAATTTATAGAATTATTATTATTATTATTATTTTATTTAATTATTATTATTATTATTATTATTAATTATTATTATTATTATTATTATTATTATTATTATATTATTATTAATTATATTATTGCAATTATAATTGTTTACATTTGTTTCCGAAACTGATATATATTTGTTTGTCATGTATTGCGCTGGCCTGCATCTTTATGTCTTTACTATAGATGTTGCGGATGGTATTTGACTATCCGCGGATGCGGATAGTAAAAATCAATATCCGCGGAATTGAGGATAAGGATTTTAGAGTCTTAGCCACAAGTACTTCAGTATATATATATACTATATATATATATAATATATAATATTATATATATATATATATATAATATATATATATATATATATATATATATATATTAATAAACATAATTATATTATATTATATATATATATAATATATATTATTATATATATAAAGAAGATTGGAAGTTTTCGTAGCTGTCAAGGACAGTGAAGATTTTTCTCTCATGGTTATTAGGGCGACAGAGCTAGCAACTGGTCCTTTCCTTTTGCTTGTATTATCTTGGACCAGTGTTAGAAATCTTATGCGCCAGAAGCAAAGATCCCTCTGGAGACCCTCTGGGGAACGGAATTTTTGAAGCCTATGAAAGAAGATGCTATTCTACTGAAAGGGAGAAAAACCCCTAACCTGAGAGTATTAACCAAGAGGACTGGGCATCGGAAGCAATTGCGAAAAGAATGGTTTTTCTAATAATGCTCTGAGGTTTAAGAGTTTCGGGCCAAAAAAAGATTTGGACCAACTGACAGGGCGAAAGCCCTTCCTGGGAGTTGTTATATATATATATATACCTGTGTTACCAGATTGCGAGATATGGACCCAACTCTTTTGCACCCCACCAATCTCTTTCCCCAGCCTCAACCCATTTGAAAAAAAGGTTATATGTAGAATAATACTTGAAATTAATAATTCTCAAAATATGCTTCAAAAACAAAAGCCTCTGAAGCCCTTTAAAGGGGAGAGTTTGCTTCTCTTTTTTTCGTAAATGAAATCTGATCTCTGAAAAGACGCTCACTAGCTGCACTTTTTGAAGGGCATGCTAAGTATTCCCTGCCGAGTTCTTGCAAGATGTGAAAAAAACTTTTAACAATTATCACGCCCATCAAACTAATAGATCTTTATTCGATTCCCAAGAGTTTTTGATAATTTTTCGATCAATGACCAGAGTGTCCTTTGAAACAACCTCTGAAACCAAGACTCCTATCGTGCTAGAAGCCAAAACGTTCATGGATTCTGCATTGGTTTCGCTAACAGATAG
>JABUQX010079684.1:32500-35000 GCA_015478945.1 Trachelipus rathkii
TTATCATTACTTACGTATCATATAACATACTTTTTTTTATATGTTAATAATGTGTTTTTTCGTTTTCATATTGGCTGGAAGTCAACTAAGTAGCTGTGTGCTTTTTATACAGCTAGTTCTTTTGCAGTAATTCTCGCTGGAACTCTCAGTAATGTCGATAGCATTGCACTGAATAAGCTGCTATATTATAATATATATAATATATATATATATATATAATATATATAATAGTATATATAGCTATATAATTAGATAATATATATAATATATATAATATATATAATATATATATATATATATATTATTATAATCTATATATATTATATATATATAATACTATATAATTATATATACTATATATATATATATATTATATATATATATTCACACTTTTCCCCCCAAAATGAAATCCTGCCTACGTTCCATGTATATATACATATATAATATATATAATATATTATATATATACTATTATAAATTAATAAATATAGTATATATATATATATATATATATATTGATATATGATATATAAGTATATATATATATATATATATTATATTAAGGTATATATATATAGATATTATATATTATAGTATATATATTTATATATATATTAGTATATAGTACGTAGTTTTGGTATATATAGTAGTATATATTTATAATATAATAATATAATATATATAATATATAATATATATATATACTATATATATATATACTAATATATATATAACTATAATATATATATTATATATATATTATTATATATAAAATTGTCCCCCTCATTTAAACCAATTCACTATAAGCGATTCATGGATGATACTTTTTTACTTTTTTCAGATAAAGACAAAGTTTTACCATTTTTGACTACTTAAATGAAACAAATTGATAATATTAAATTTTACAAAAGAGAGCTGATGGGGATGGTACTGCTGCCATTTTTTAGAGTTAATTAACACATTAACGGCATTCCATTTTTGGGACGCGGTTTTATTAATGCTTGAAATTACTTACGCAAAAAATTTAATACTTTTTTGTTTTCAAGAAGGAAGACTATGACCCATTTCAAGTTATTCAGCACAAAGAAATTATATATTTTTAAGTAATCTTGCAATTATATGTCCTAAAAGTTTGCCAGATTTTCGGTTAAAACATAATCAGTAGCGTAAACCGCTCCAGTACGCTGCTTACATGTGACGGAGTGTGGTTTAGTTATGGCTATTCTCTTCATTCACGTCATAAAGAATCCGAAGATTCGTAAAATGACTAAAAAATTTTTACGTTAAATCAATATACCTATTTAATTTGCGTCTACCATTTTTGGGACATTGGCCAATATTCATGAAAGTACCCAAATCAGACTATTTTGATAAATATGTCTATCTCTATTTCATATATATATATATATATATTATATATATAATATATATATATATATATATTAACTATACTATTATAATATATATATATATTATAATAATATATATAATATATATATCATAGTATAATATATATATATATAATATATATATATATATATATATATTATTATATATATATATTACAGTGTTGGGCCGCAAGCCAAAAATAATTGCGTGCGCAATCGCAATGCAAATTCGTAACGAAATAATTGCATGAAACGCAAACGCATTGCGGTAGACGCGAATTGCGGTCCAACGCATTCGCAACCGCGAAACTATTGTAGTTTAAAATATACTACAACAAAAGAGAAATTAATACTTCCGTAGCAAATATATATAATATATTATATAATATATATATAATTATATATATATATATACTGTATACATCAACATTAGTTAACTGAGTGAACATCCCTGAACGCGTAATGCTGGTTAACTTTTTAAATACTGCCTACAATCATATACATTTTCAAAGGAAAGAAAGAAAGATTTGAATGCATGCTTATCTTCACCATAAAAAAATCTGACGCTTAAGAACTGGATATATTTTTACAGTTCTTTCTGTGGCTATAAAATTCTTCAAGATGGACTAGACTTGTGGGACGAAGTTGACAGTTGGTCTAATTCCATTACCTTCTGTACTTGTAGATATAATGGGAGGATTTAATAACTTCTTCATTTGAGGAAGTTTTTTTTTACAGTTATCACCAACACTCACACGGGCAGAATGCCCTATTCAAAGGAGGAGGTGTTGGACACCTCAAGATATTTCATAAAACAGCGCAACGCTAATTACGCAGATGAGCCCACGACGCAGGCTTAAAGTGAGAGGATGATAAAAATACAGAACACAGAAGATGGAAAGAAGAATTCCCACAGAAACAGAGGTGGCAAGGAAAGAAGGAAGCACCGCACCGGAACCTCACTAAGCCTGAAGTTACAATATCAACACAAAATTCAGCGCTGACCCAGCAACCCCTTGTGCTTACGAGGGCGATCGTAAAGGTGGTGGAATACGCGAGTGACAAGTTTCACCAATCGAGCACCTGCCGCTGTGGTACCTATAGGAAAAAGA
>JABUQX010079684.1:40000-59341 GCA_015478945.1 Trachelipus rathkii
CACAGTACCTTGATAACCTAGCCTAACATCATACAACCTAAGCCTCCACCCAGCTTACTAATCACATACCTATAGCCTATAATACACCTACTAATACCTTACACCTATAAGCCTATACTTAATCATCCTATATATATATACACCTACACTAATACTACAACCATAAGACTTCACCACTCACTAATACACTTCACCTAGCGTACATCCACATATATATAATCCATATCCATATATATCATCAGTGCTACCTATATAACAATCATTTGAGATTGGAGCTCATAAACTTATTATATGTGAGACTTAAACTTTATTGAAAGACGTCTTATCTCTGTTGGTATCATATATACCTCGTTGTGAGTAATGATTCAACCGTCTATTTGAGTATATAGACTCTAATATAATTGTAATTGATTAGTGTATATAACACTATAGTATAGGTATCCCAAATCACGAGTAATAGAAGTAATCTATAATGATGACATGTTTATATACTATATTTAAGAGTTATATTATATATATAACGGTACTATGATTATTCCGTGAGGTAATTAGTCATAGTAGTGTAGAGTGTCACAGGTGGTAATGACTCCAAAAGTATGAGAAGTGTCACCTATGAAAGTGTCAAATAGTTGCACTAAAAGTGACTATGAGCTCACTAATGAGTATGCCAAAGTTGAGTGCTATACATATAGTGCCTAATAAGTTGAGAGCTCAACATAATAGTGCCAACTAGTAGATATGCCTACACTTATATTATTATCAGGCCTTTTTCTAGCCTCTACCCCTGAGCCTAGAATGCCCTAAATAGGTAGGTGTCTACCTACCTAAAAGGTAATAAGGTATTAGAGGAATATCTGAATTGGTGTTAATATTTAACAGCTTGGCTAGGGGAAGCTTATACTATGAGTTATACGTCCTTTATCTTAGACACTTTATACAGCACTCAATACGACTATGACACTTTTACACACATTCACTATGACACTTATACACAACTATGACACTTTAATACACACATTCACTATTGACTTATATACACACTATGACACTTATACACACTTACACTCTCTCTATAGACACTTACATTAAACCAAATACACTTACACTCACCACCACCACACACAGATCACTTACACTTACACTCACACACTCGATATTTGATGCTCAAACTTTGAATGGCCTCAACTTGATGCTCAAGCAATTAATGCTCAAACCTTTGATGCCTCAACTTTGGAAGATTCATCTTTGTTGACTCATCTTTGATGACGTCATCTTTGATACCGTCTATTTGATTGTTCATACTTTGATATAATCATTCTTTGATGAGGCTCATCTCTAACCCTACATTAAAGAACAGAAGGTTATATATATAATGTCTTCCCTCTAAGATTCATAAGCTAACCACTAAGAGTAGTGCATGATGTATTGCACGATCGCTATCCGCGCAAAGATAACACAGCCACTCACCTAAGTATCACTGGCAGGTGCTCGTACCACCTTACGCCGTCAGTTCCACCCTATAGTCCGCCGCGGTTCCTCACTGAGCCTTATATAAATATATATATATATATATATATATGCCTTAAACTAATTTTATGAACTTTACTACGCAGGTAGTCACACACGCTCCCGCATGACAGCGCTCAATATTTCTACGACGTTTTCTACAGAGACCAGCAAGTACTCGCTTAATTACTCTCCTGTTGTCCTGAAGTTTACAATCTTTGTTCTAGCGTAATGGAAAAATATATATATGTTATATACTATAATGTCTCTCAATATTTTATTTCATTATCTCTTCTTTATCTTTATCATTTCTCTATCACACCTTCTATATTCATTCTCTCACCACAGAAATGTTCTTATAAATGCAATAGTGAAATAGCGTTATGCGCATAGTCATCGAGATAAAGAATAAAAGTGCAGTTAGAAATGATCATTAGCAATCAAAAGATCAGATATACACGAACCTCAACTGGAGTTAAACACATTAGAGACGAGGAGCGACTCATCCTTTAGAGAGTCATACATTAATTATTAGTAAGTACAGATTAATCTTTTCACAGCGGAAGTCCGTCATGTCAAGACATATATATATCACTACCTCTATATAAATTTAAATATATTTAAAACAATTTAAAGTGTATGTAAGAAGAAAAATCCAGAGTGCCTCGCAATATATAAATCATTGTAGTATGTGAACTCCCACTCAAATGAGTTTGAAATATCGTATAAATTTGTAAGTATGAGATATAACACATTAAACTTTACATACCTCTGGAACAGAGCGATGTGAAACACTCCAAGCTAAATTAACTCAGAGCGCGCTGTGCCTCATATACAACCAAGGATTTAGTAATGCGCCTATTTCTCACAGTTTGTATTGTCTGTTACTCTGCCTATCTCATTACTCATTCGTTCTTTACCGCGCTTACTAATTACTCCGCGGAGATTACATTGTCTCCTTTTACTCAAAACATCTCAGTTAGTTTTATACTGACCCACTCGCATATATACAAATTCTCCACATTACGGTCTATTCACACAATTGCGGAATCCGAGTATCCTTTTATCCCAAACACCACATCTCACGTACATCACTAATATAGATGGTGTTACCTAACACCCAATAAGGGCGAGCGGTAATTACACGCAACATGAACTCAATTTTCTGATTATTTTACTCCGCCTCTAATTATCATCGAGAGAGCTTTATATACTCTCTAACGAGCTAACTTTCTAATTTATTCGAGTGGCAGATTTTACCTTACACAATCTTTTTCTGTCCTTTCATATCAATTACACGACCACTATTAACTCTCATCCGCTATTCACCTAGATTTATAGAACTCTCAATATACATTATCTTACCTTCTACTTTCTAAATGCAAAGTTATACTATCAGTAACACTCTCACACAGTGTACACCTTAGCATCTACACCTAAAGGGATTAGTAATGCTTTTTGTTTTACTGCTTTACTGCTTTAACTTTCTGCTTTTACTGCTTTAACTCACCGCGCTTTCCACTCTGCAGTTATTATGTCATAACTCACATACTCAGAGTAAACACAACATCTGTTATACACATGCATGTAGATATCTCATGATAACACTCAATAGAGGTCTTTATCTATTCATAACCAATCACCATGAGTCGCAACAACTCTAGATATGCACATTATATGTACAGTTGGTAATCATATATATTCAATCTTCCATGCTATGAGCCACCTCACACTAGCACTTTCCAACTATCTTCACTTGCTCCCATTCTAAGCTTCATCAACTTTCCTACTACTGATTTTAATTGAACTCGCTCTACACTTATCTCGTCTCTCATCGTGAGTTTTTTACACCACTTACTTTTCTTGCCTTCCTTAACCATGCTCTCATAGTCACAATCATGTTTTAAACTGCCGTTTTTATCATCTTCCAATTCATCAATTTATTAACAATTCACATACCATCTCTTAATTTAATTAATTTTTGAACTCATGTATACAATCACTCTTGTTTTCTCCAGTTCATTGTCTATCATCTTTATCATTATTTAACAATTTAACTTTCACTTAATCTTGAGTAGGTATCTCTCACTCTACTCACTTTCTTTTATTTATACTTATCCACCGTTTTTTAGCCCTCCTTTATTTACTTACAATCTATTACTTTTTGACTCTTATAATTTATTTCTCTAATTCACAAAATCACTCCTTCAATCTTTACTTCTTTCACGATATCCACATCGACACATTGATACTAAATAAAATTTCAATCTCGTCAAAAATAAACAATATCACACAACAGCAGTCTCAACGAGCACACACACACACAACAGCAACACACCACAACACACACACTACCACCAACACACACTATTCAATACTACTCAGCACACTTAATTACATCACCACATCTAATTCACTATCGACTAACATCTTCACCCAATTTTCCATCACGACTCTCACACCTAATGACAACTTACATTTACCCAATAGACACTTACATTTACACTTATACCTCTCATTCATACACACTCTTATTCGAAACTACGTACCACACACCATACCATCCAATATCCATATAATTGAGGAGCATATATATACAACCAAACATTGCACTATGACACGTGTATACACGACATTCATACATTGTACCATAGACAACTTACATTTACACTTACACACACGACACACACACGACAGATTTACTTATAGCTGCAACGACAGCAGATGTGACTTACACACTCTGATGTTACTTACACGCACACAGATTTACTTACAAACACCGACAACACACAACCCTGTCTCACTCAGATTTTACTCTAACACTCACACAGATTAGCTTACCACTCACACTACAGAACCGTCAAACTTATACAAACAACACAAGATTTACTAATTACATCATCTACAAGATATTTACCTTGTACAACAAAAGACCTCTAATTAAGCCTTACACTTCAGAGACAACGAGCACACATCACATCATCAGTTCCATTATCAACCTTACACATACAACCGCTTATACACTATCGTCAATTTATATAAAAACTAACTTTTGTAATATTGCTCTCTATATTAAAGAACAAGCGTACCACTCTCACCAATAAACTCATTCAAATATAACTAAAATTTTTCAAGTTTCTTAAAAAAAAAACTTCTTCAATAAAATCATTCAATCATTATCTTTGACCAAAGAATTTATTATTAACTTGTTAATACTTTTTGTTTATAAAAATTTTATAACTAAATTCAAGTCTAATAACTTATTTACTCTACAATATTTATACTGAACAATTCTTATAGAACACATATAAACATATAAATGTCTTCCTCTATAAATACAGCTACCATCATAATCATAGCAATAAATGCCACTAGATATTGTCCAAGTAAGGTCAGAAAATCCAATCCCCTATAAGCACCCTTAAATACATTTACTCTATCATCCCTTAATAGCTTATTGAGACATTCGTTATATTTTTAGTTTCTATTGACTTTCACTTCTTGCTTATATAACATCATATCTTTTATATCTTAAAGTATTGATTTTGAATTAATTCATGTAATAAAAAGAAACTAGAGATTATAATTGTAAACTCCTGGACAAAATTAATGCATCACTTGCATTTATGGCTAACGTGAGAGAGATCAACTAACAGGTTAGCGACTTTCTTAATATCTTAATAAATTAACATATATATATGTGCGAAGTTAACCACTTATCTAATACTACAAATCCACGTGAAAAGTGAGCACCACTGTACTCACAATTACTAAAAAACTAATTTATCAAAATAGTTTTTTTAAACTATAACATACGGTATTAGGTATTTCTCATTCACTCTATACAATTACATTATAAACATAATGATTTCTCAAGTATACCAATTTGGTACATATACCATCACGAGAAACACAACAAAGCACGCACTCTCCTATTACAGATTTCTACAGACTGAAAAACAGTTGTACCCTCACACCACTCTCTTTCTCTCGTAATATAGTGGTTGTTTGATAAATATATAAAACCCGTATATCTTTTAGACCCCTAAAAAATAATTAGGATAATATCCTTTGATAGATGAGCCTCAATTGATGCTGAATTTATTGTTATAAAGACATCGCTAATTACCAATTAACAGGTTTTCAATATAAGAAAAATAAATGAGTGAGTCTTTGCAATCTCTTTCCGCTATAAATTTTCTGTCAAACTGGCTATGAATTTGTCTTTATGAACAACATTAGTAGGTGCAACACATAAAAACTTTTAATGGTTGGAAAAAACATATATGAGAAGTTTCCCTAAAATAAAACCTCTATAAAAATTTTATGGAAATCATATTGGTTCAAGCACCACATATTTTTGTTATTAGCTTCTCCTACTCTCAAGTCTCTTCTTTGAGCATGAGTAACTCTCAAGACGATTCATATGAGCCATGTAAATTTCTCTAGTACATATTAAAACCTTCCAGATCATGTAAGAATCATTTGTTTATATTATATTAATTATTGTGATACTTCTTTTATAATATTATGACTCAATAAACACTAACAACTGAAATCACTGTCTGTGGACCTTCGGTAAGATCCTTTAATGCACGTATTATTATTAACAGTTCTCTCATGCTGCAAATTCGTTCTTTCTCTTACTTTCTTCAATTGGTCGGGAGTAATCTTATTCTCTATATCTTGAGACTCTGTATGTGATTGGTCGATGAATTATCTCTCTATCGTGTCCTTCTTGAAAAATTAACTTCTGTTCTTTCAAAACTCTCTCTCGTTATTCTCGAGCAGTCTGAGTGTTGTCTTTACTTATCTTTTAGCACCCCCAATCCTCATTTCTCTCTATACCATCATAGCGTCATTCTTCAGCTGCTATTAAGTCTCTCCGGTGCACAAGTTCATCTGATTTGTTCATTACACATCTCTCTCAGCTGTTTTCTACTTTTTACTTAAGCTCTGTATATTCTATTTATAATAAATACTTAATTGAGGATCATATTATTTATTTCATTCACTAGAATCACGATAATAATTAAATTACTAGATTTTCTCATATCTCTGTCCAGATCTCTCTCTTCTCCCGTGATGACCAAAAACGTCCAAGACGTCGGCCTCCGCAAGCGCGACCAGGTCTCTTGCGCGAGGCCGATCGACATGAACCCGCCGGCCATCAGAGCGCTCTCCCGCTCAGTGAGCGACTCCTCCTGTCGTTCTCTGGTTTCTGCGGAATCCCGTCGACGCACATGATCCCCCGCCGGCGTCACATAATTATTCTAACCGTCCGGTCATCCAGTGCAAAAAGTTAACTGATTCATTCGAAATTTCCACTACTTGTATATAATCAGCTGAAAAGATAAGTTTTCCAGGAAAATTCATGTTTATGAACGTCAATGAGTTCTGTAATCAGCGCTTGCTGAGTTCTCTACAAGCCTTGTGTCACATATGATATTCAGTTGAGAACCAACAATCGTTACACCAAATACTCGCTGTTGACGTTTTTGCTAATTCATCATTTTCCTTAATAAACGTGTCATTACAGCTATTCGGGGACTTATATCATATATATTCCAAAGGTGCTGGTTTATTTTAAAAAAACCTGGTACACATGTGTCAATTATAATTCAGATTTTTCGACTAGGCATCCTTACACTCCATCTCCACGTGTCCATCAAAAAATCCGCTATTCGTATATGCATCTGAGATGATGTCTCACTGGGTAAACAGAATAAAGAGCATCAGCTGCTAAGAAGAGGGACACGAGATTAATACTTCGATATATAGCATCTAAAAGTATAATAATACTCAGTACCTATACACCTGGTATGGACATATAGATGACAATATCATGGAGTCAATATCCAGAGCAATCTCGTCTCTCTCTGGTTTCTCAATCAAAACATTCTATAGTACAATGTGGAATCGATTCTTCTCACAAATGTCACACTGCATACCTACCTTCCCCTATCTCCATTCCCTAAAATTTCTCTTCCAATACGTGCTTTCTTAACCGTCTTATCCAAGCCTCACTCTTCGATGAACATTCAAAGAAGACGTATCAATAAGTTATATAAAATAACTCTAAAGCCTACTCACTCTACGAAATGAGTATATCCTGAGGGAATATAGTTATCCGATTTCCACATATCAGTCGACCATCAGGATGTTTGCGGTTGGAGGTGAAAGTTTTATTTAATAACATGTAACAACTTTTGTAAATTTTACTCTCAAATATAGTAATTGTGTAATAAAATTTTTTTCAATCATATAATCATTTTCTCCACATATTCCTCTCTCTCTCTCTCTCTTCTTCTCTCTCCTCCTCTCCTCTCTCTCCTCCTCTCTCTCTCTCTCTCTCTCTCATCTTTCCTATAAATATATATATTATTGTATATATATATGTATTATCTCTCCTCTGTACTTCTCTCCTCTCTCTTCCTCGCGGGTTCCATCGCGTCTCGGTTCCGCACCGGGTGCTCTTGCGGCGCTCTGCCTGCGGGTTCATGCGCTCGGTTCCCGCTACCGGGTCGCGCTTGCCGGGCGCCTCTTGTCGTCTTGTCTTTTCCACCGTGATCTACTCTATATCAAATCTTAGTGAAATTAATATTATCTAATTTTCTACGTGAAAATTAAATAATTTCACTCCTCTCCCAATCTTTCTAACTATATCTTAATTAATCAAATATCTGATTATCATCACCTTAGTCAAAATATATAACACCTTTTATCATACAAATCTCCAGATAACTTGTGCCACGCTGACCTTCTCAAACTCGCTAACATTCGCACTAATGATTTTTATCAAATGAGTTCGGGAGTCTTCAAAAGAATATCTCACAACACTACCTTGCCTCACAATACAAGTTTTAAGAACAAAAGTATAACATTTTCAAAAGACGATAAATAATTCTCGACCAATCACAATACGAGGTACATATAGAGATAAGGGTTACTCCGACCAATCACAAGTAAGGAAACATTTCCTTCTTAACTGCTTAAAGGATCTTACACCTGAGATACCATTCGTCATGTTCTCAGTCTCTTGAAAATATCTATCTTATCTATACATAGCTATCATCACTTATCTCTTCATAACAATGATTCCTTTCGCTCTATTACTGGAATTACCATTTTGACCCTGCGTATTTCAGGCCTCTAAATCTAGCATGGGTTCAAATATACGGTCTATTCCTAACATCTTAGTTCTCGCCTTAATTATTTACTGGCCTAACGTATGTCTAATTGCATCTCTCTCATCCACATTTCTCATCATGAACAAATGCCGTCAAGTTTGAAATATATTTCTTGACCCTGGAATCAGCGCCCCTAAATCGCCCATCTCCGGGCTACAAAAATTGGCACTTATCTCTAAATTAGGGCTCTAATCAGCTAATGTCTAATTTCTCTCAACACATTTCCTTAGCTACGAGAGTCTCAGGTTCAGTTTTCGTCATCTGTAATGCGAAGTCGTCGGGTTGTTCTTGCTGTTTTTTCCCTCGTTCGTTGGATCTTGTCAAATGTACATGATAATATATATAATAATAATAATAATAAAGAAAATCCGAATTATTTAAAAACAAACTTTGATATTTTTTTTAGTTAACATCGAACGAATAATATAAATGTAAATGTAAGTGACTAATTGTTATTTTTAAATAAGAATTTCTAGTAATGATTTTTAATAAAATACATGTTGTTACGTTAGCAGAGAAGAACTTATTTTGTTATTTTTTATACTTATTACATGGCTAAACATGATGTAAAGCAGTAAGTCAATCGAACAAAACGTGGCATAGCTGGGTTGGTGATAGAGGGGTTGCTAGGCGGCTGACCTTACTGATTACTGATTTATTTTCTTTAAGGTACGTAAAATATATGTTTTTTAATAAAAAACTTCATAAAATTTTTTAGTAAAAGTTATTTAAAACTCTTGATCGTACTATAAGTTTATAAAACTACACTACAGTATTAAACCAGTTCTCAATATAATTCTTTGTTCAAAAATATATGATTGATTTTATTATGAAGTTTTAGAAACTTTTTGGCAAATTATTTTAGGTTTCATACTTCTGTATATGAGTAATATAAATGTACGTGTTATTAAAACATAAATGTTTTAATATAATATCCTATCGTTATATTTGTAAGTGAGTGTGCGTGTGTGTGTGTGTTGTGAGTGGTAAGTAAAGTCGTTGTGTAAAGTAAAATCTCTTCTGTGTGTGTAAGTAAAATCTGTGGTGGTCGTAAGTACACATCTGTGTGTGACAGCTCGTAAGTAAATCTGCGTGAGTGTAAGTAAATCTGTTGTGTGAGTGTAAGTAATCTGTGTGAGTTGTTAAGTAAAATCAGAGTGTGTATAAGTAAACCATCTGTGCTTGTCGCAGTGGTAAAGTTCACAACTCCGTTTGCTCTCGTGTGTGTGTGTTCGTCGTGTAAGTGCTTAACACTGTATACGTCTGTCTGTAATGGTATGTAAGTGTCATAGTGAATGTGTGTACTAAATATAAGTTCCATAGTGAATGTGTGTATCACCAGTGTTCCATCACGTGAATGTGTGTCGTGTGTGCAATATGTGTACAGTGGTGTTGCTCATACCACGTGTAATGTAAAGTGTCTATGGGTAATACTGTAAGTGTCCATAAGTGACATGTTGTGTATTAAGTGTCATAGTGACACTTCGTGTGTATATCAGTGTCATGAAGTGAATGTGTGTGTGTGTATGTATGTATGACTTTTTTTTGTTGTCTGTGTGAGTGGTGTGTGTATTTCTGTTATAAATTAAAAAAAGAACAATTTGGCATGATAGCATGTCACATAAAATTTAAGTATTACATATATCAAATAACAAAAAATAAAATAATAAAAATAATAAAAAAATAATAAAAAATAATATCTAAAAAATTACTAATAAAATAAATAAAAAGTATTAAAACAAAATCACAAAACATAATGTTAATAAATATCTGAGTTAAAGACAGTAAAACATAATGAGTTTAAAGCAGTAAATCGCAGAAAGTAAACAGTAAAGTAGACAATGTTAAAGCAGTATTGCAGATATTTTGAAGCATTCGACGAAGCGAAAGTAAAAAAAAAAGTACAAAATTTAAAACAAAAAGCATACTAATAGCTCCCTTAGGTGTTTAGGTCTAACCTCACCTCTTATTGCATTTACTGATTTATCCTGCTTTAGAGGTTATGTAATGTAGTGAGTTAAAGCAGTAAAGCTAGCTGACGCTTAAAGCAGTTAAAATCCGCAGAAAAAGTTAAAGCAGTATAATGCAGAGTAATAAACAAAGCCATACTAATTCCCCTTAGGTGTTAGGTTAACCACCTCTCTAATTGATTTAAACTGATTTACTGCTTTAAAGGTATGTAATGTATGTGAGTTCTAATAACGCAGTAAAAGCGTGAGTTAAAAGCGTAAAAGCAGAAAGTTAAAGCATAGTAAAGAGAAAGTTAAAGCAGTAAAGTCAGTAAACAACAGCATATCTCAAATCCCTCCCTTGTGTCGCTTAAGTAACACATTCACTTTGAGATTTTTACCTTGACACTCCTTTACTGCTTTACAGGTATGTATCATGTAATAAATATGTGAGTTAAAGCAAGTAAAACATATGATGTCTCTAATCAGCTACGTAAAGCAGCCAAGTTAAGCAGTAAAACACATTGAGTTAAAATCACGCAGTAAAAACAGTAAAAACAAAAAGCCATACCTAATTCTCTCCCCTTGTTGCTATGTAACACTCTATTGATTTACTGATTTACTGCTTTAAGGTATGTAAAGTTTAATGTTTTAATAAATATTTCGTAGAATTGGTAGTAAAAATAAATTGATTAATCTATATCCAGGCAATCTTTGCACTATTTTCATCTTAATCCCATTTTTTAAAATTTTATAAATTATAGGTGTTTTTATTTAACAAATATTGTCCATAAAATAAATGTTAATAAATATATCTGTTAAATAAAATAATAGGGCTGTAATGAGTTAACAGTTTTCAGGTTCGCGAAATGTTTAAGTTATCGAAATAATACAAAATGAATGACTTCATAGTAAATACTCTTTCTTGAAAAGAAATTCTTTGAAATGTTTATCAGTATGAAATAAAAATGAACTGAACAATATAGTATATATTATATTTTTCATTCGCGCGGGAATATTCTGCGACTGTCCGGGCTCGGTCGATCCCCTCGCGGATCATCTCATTCTTGCGTCTTCGCCGGGTCCGTCCAACGCGAGCGGGCGGGAACGCGGGCGGACGGTGGACGCTGCGTCTCGCGGTTGCTCCTGTCCTCGTCGCGGGATCGGTGGCTGCTCTTCTTGTCCGCCCGACGCAAGGTGCACTATCCGCTAACGTCCTAATGTTTATGCTTAATGGGACCAGGGTGAGACATTAAATATTATCTCTTTTCTTAGATGCATGGTGGTAGATGACCCACTCAAATGATGATCTCTTCATCAAGATGAATCAATCAATATAGACGCTCTAAATCTAAAGATGAACTTCATCAACCAGATGAGTCATCTAAAGATGAATCTTCAAAGTTGAGGCATCAAAGTTCAGGCCATTAATGCTGAGGCATAAAAGTTGAGGCATCAAAGTTGAGCCATCAAAATATCGAGTGTGTGAGTGTAATGTAAGTGGTATCTTGTTGTGAGTTGTGTGTGTTAAGCTGTACTTTGGTTTAAATGTAAAGTTGTCCCTATGGGAATGTGTAAGTGTGTATAAGTGTCATAGGTGTATATATAGTGTCATAAGTGACAATGTGTGTATAAGTGTCCATAGTGTGGGTATAGCTGTCATACGTGAATGTGTGTATAAAGTGTCAATAACGTGTATGTGGTGTAAATAGTTTGTCTTACAAAAAGACTAATCATAGTAGGAGCATCCTAGCAACTTGTAATATACACCAAATCGATATCCTCAATACCTTATTACCTAAGGGGTAGACAACACCCTATTAAGGGCTATTCTAGGCTCTACAGGCGAAAGGCTAGAAAAGGCTGAAAAAAGTGTGCACTCAGTTGGCACTAATGTTGGCACTCACTTGGCTACTCAATGTGGCACCTCACTTGGCACTCATTGGACTCACTTAGCACTCAATTGGCCTACTCATTGGCACTCATTGCCACTCACTTGGCACTCACCCTAGGCACTCCACCCAGCACCATAGATAATCATAGAATCATCACTAATAGAACATCAACTAGATACTCTTTCGGTGAATTTGGGGAACCATCAAACAGTTGAAAACCAATCAATAAATTCTGAGTCATCAAAGTTGAAACATATTAATATAGATGCCAACAGAGAATGATCGCTCCATCAAAACGTTGAGCCATAAAAAGTTTTGAGCCATCAAAGTTGTAGGGGCACGTGTAGGCTAGTTATAGGTGTACGCTAGGTGAAGGTTGGGTGGAGTCTAGGTGTACGGTGTAGGTGGAAGCTTGGATGGAGGCTAGTGCTAGGTTGCACGGTGTAGGCTAGGAAGGCTGGGTGGAGGCTAGGTGTAGCGCTGTAGGCTAAATGGGTTCCTCAGGGGGTGGGGGGGGGGTTTTGGGGGTGAAATCTAGGTGTAGGTGTAGGCTAGGTGAACGACTGGGTGGAGGCTAGGTGTAGGTGTAGTCCTAGGTGAAGGCCTAGGTGTAGGCTGCGGGTGTAGGCAGTGTATGCGCCTGGGTGTAGTGCTAGGTGTAGCAGGCTATGTGAGGCTGGTGTAGCCTATATCGGAGGCTATGCGTGTATCCGCTAGGTGTGTTGTGTGTGTGTGTGTGCTGTGTGAGCGCCCGCGTGTGTAGATGTTACCGAAATATCAAAATAATAGGGCTAGCCCCTAAAGGGTGGCCAAAAATTAGGGTGGGCCAAAATTGACCCATTGGATGACGCTACAAGGTTTGCGTGTCGCAAAAAATTCAAGGCGAGGTGCTAAAAATTAAGGGTTCTCAAAATTTGGGTTCTAAAAAATTTGGGTTCTCAAAATAATTTGGGTTCTCAAAAAAATCCGGGTTCTTAAAAAATCCGGGTTCTCAAAAAAAATCCGGGCTTCTCAAAAAAGGTCAAGGCCCAAAAAGGTAAAGGCCCATCAAAAGGTCAAAGGTCAGTAAAAAACTTTCGAAGCTCAAAAAAAGGTCGCGTCACTATCGTCTCCAAATCATTTCCCTTTCTTTCTAACTCACCATTACTTATCATCATCATCATCATATATCATAAATAGGAAGAGCTAATGTAGATAAAGCAGTGAGGGATAGGGTGCTCAACATGCACCGTCAAATCCCGGGCAATGCATGACATTTCAGGGATACAAATAAATGGTAGCCGAAAGACCGCACCCAGCTACCAACTTCAGCCATTTACGACTTCCTCTTACGACATCGCAGTCCTACAAACCTACCGTGAGAAAATTCTTTCTCCCCACACACAGGGATATATAATATAATATATATATATATATATATATTATTTATATATAATATATATTATATATATACTATACTCTATTCATCTATATATATGATATATACTCTAGTATCTACTCTAATCTATAACTATGGTTATTACATATTCATATATATATACTATATATATTATACACTATATATATAAAGACTATATATATATATACACTATATAATATATAATATATAATCATATATATATATACTTATATTATTATATATACTATTATCATATATATCTATATAATATATATATATATATATATTTTATCTCTAATATATATTATATATATATATATACTCCTATATATATATTACATATGATATATTACCTTATAAACTATATAGTATATATCTTATATCTATATATATATAATATATATAATAGTATATATATATTCATATATAATCATATATATACTATATATATTATTATATATTTTATATATATATTATCATATATATATATCGTATTATATATAATAATAATAGTATATATATATATATAATATTATACTATATTATATATATATTAATCTATATATACTATACATATATAATTTCATTCATATATATATTCTATATATATATAATATATCATATATATATATAATATTACTAATATAATATAATATCTCTATATATAATATATATTCACTACTATATATATATAATAATATATCTATATATAATATCACTTACTCTTATATATATACATTACTATATATATATATAGTCTAATATTACTAATATATATATTACTATATATATATATATCTTGATATATATATATATAATATATATATAATATATATCATATATATATATATCTATATATATATACTTATTAATATATATATTTATCATATATTTATTATTATCTATATTATATATATATATATATACTATATCTATTATACTATATATATATATATATATATATATATATATTATCATATACTAATATATATATATTATACACTCTATATATATATAAATACCGCCGAGATCAGTTAAGATCTATTTTCTACAGCTGATTAAGGAAAAATTAACATGATATATACAACAAAAGCATTTTTTATCATTTTTCGCTACCGTAAAACCTCCACTTAAGTTCACACTACAACACAAACAAATACACACACTACACACCACGCGCAGCACACAACAACCACCACACACACACGCATATCTTAAAGAAGATATACAAATTAAATTCAGTAACAAGATCTAGATAAGCGCATGGATTTACACGATACAAATATATACACAGATACATATATATACCTAATATATATATATATATATATATATATATACCTATATATATATATATATATCAATATTATATATATATTATACTATATACTATATATATTATATATACCTATAATCACCTATATATATATATATATATTATATATACATATATATAATCGTTGATTTGAAAGACAAAAAAGTCCATAATCAGACTGTATTTTCTGAGTAATTTTTACAGTATAGTGATTTTTCAAAATGACTCAAAAATCAAATTTTTAAAATAATCGCTTACCATTATCCAATTACCACTTGTAACTATTTAGCCAACTGGAAATCGTCCAATTTGTAAAGAAAAAAAGTAATACAAAGTCTACTGAGGAAAGAGAAAAATTTATTGATTGTCTTTTAATTTTATTTGTAGCATATATATAATAAATAATAAAATTCTTGCTTGAAGTTGATTTAGGGACGATAAAGTATTAAAGAATATAGAAGAAAAAAAGAGGATTTAGAGTCCGTGACAAATCTTAAGAATTCTCACATATCTTCCATTATATTTAAGAACTTTATTTCAAAAATTCTAATTACTAATAAACGGCAAATAATCTTCCAGTTTCTGTTCTTCAGTCATCTAGACTCTCAATTTTGGAGGAATTGATGACTTCGAATCTTCGAGTCGTTATATGGTAGAGTGCGTGAGAAGATTAACGCATATTTTCCACGGCGCTTATATATATATATCATATATATATCTATATATATATAAGATCTACTAATTATATATTATATTTTCTTCTATATATATATATATATATATATATAATATCTATAATATAATACTATATATACATACTATATATATATATATATAATATGTATATATAATATATATATAATATATCATATATATATATATATATATCAGTATCTATATTATATATATATATATCTATATATATATATATACTATATAATATATATATATACTATATATATATTATATATATATATATACTCTATATATATATATTCATAGTATATATATATATATCACAAAAGGTAATAATTTTCGCAACTTTGCCGATAGGCAGCAATATATGCAAAACAAACTTATCTAAAAATAACCTGGACTTAGAGGCGGGGTGGTTATCTTAAGTCGACTTACACGGCCTCTAAGTCCAAGGTTATGATAAAGGTTATGTTATTCGGTTATATAGACTTAAGGCTTTTGTTTATTTTAATCATTGTAATTTTCCAAGAGTATTCTAAATATTTAAATACATAAACAATTAATGTAAAAAATAAAATAAAGCACAACTCTATGGCATCTTTATTAGCGAGAAAATAATTAATAACTAAACATAATTCGTAATAAATTCATACAATTAAATATTAACAAATAATTGAAAAAATTATATATAAAAAATGGTGTGAAGCGAGAAAAATAGATAAACTTGTTTTAATAACGATTTCAAAATTAGATATCTGCAACTTGGAATCTCCTTAAGAGAGGTCGGATTTTTTTTTTCAATGCGATCGTCCAAGTCAATACCCGTAGAAGATAGAAGAGGGTCTCTATTCAGCAGCTGCCTGATGCAGGATCATGTGAGGAAAGTTAAAGCGACAGGATTGGCAACTCGGTCCTACATTGCATCTCTTACTTAACCTCTAATTGGATTGGGCGCACCCGGTAGCTCAGTGGAAGAGCACTCGCCCAACAAAGCGAGATAATAAAGGTACGTAACTGGTCGAGTTAATTGACACATTGCGCACAGTTATTTTCTCCTTTGGCTTCGTCCCACTCCCGACGCAAAATCGAGGACCACTCTCCAACACGCTCCTTGAATAGTGCTCTGCCCGTTGGGGGGGGGGGGGTGCCAATCTTACTGCAAGATGGCTGTTTTATTATTATTTTTTATAGTGCTTATGCTATTCGAAGAACATACTTTATTATTTTGTACCACTGAATCCAGGTCGAGGGGTATGGGGACTCCACAAAATATATATTTTTTCTTCTTTACGAAATATTTTAAGCATTTTCTGTTAGTTTCATTTTGATAAGGTCCTCTTCCCTTCAGAGAGAGAGAGAGAGGAGAGAGAAGGAGAGAGAGAGAGAGAGCCTCTGCTCTCCGCTCTTCAGAGAGAAGTCACGAGTAGGAGAGAGAGAGAGAGAGAGAGAGGAGAGAGAGCAGAGAAGTACGAGATAGAGAGAAGAGAGAGAGAGTTCTTTATATTAATAGTAAGAAGCCTTAATTTTGAAAGAGAGAGCCAACTTCTTATATTAATAGTAAGAGAGAGAGAGAGAGAGAGAGAGAGAGAGAGGAAGAGAGAGAGAGAGAGAGAGAGAGAGAGAGAGAGAGAGAGAGTTGAAAATCTTACAATCTTAACAGCAGAGAGAGAGAGAGAGAGAGAGAGAGAGAGAGAGAGAGAGAGAGAGAGAGAGAGAGAGAGAGAGAGAGAGAGAGAGAAAGAGGAGAGAGAGAAAAGGAGAGAGAGAGAGAGAGAGAGAGAGAGAGAGAGATCGGAGAGAGAGAGAGTTTGAAAATCGTTATATCACATCCTAATAGTAGAGAGGAGAGAAGAGAGAGAGAGAGAGAGAGAGAGAGAGAGAGAGAGAGAGAAGAGAGAGAGAGAGAGAGAGAGAGAGAGAGAGAGATTAAAAAAATGCAATTTTAATTATTACGTAAACTTGTGATCCCTTCCTACTTCAGACTCTCGCTTCGGCGTGAAATTTTCGTTATTCTGAAGCGTTTCCTTGTTTAAAGATATCATTTAATCTTTGATTACCTAATATTTGACATGTAAATAGCGAGGAAGGTCTTTACTTACTAACTAAAAACAATTAAGAGGAAAAAATTGGACTAGTTTTATCGATATTAAGATTTTGATGGAAATATATATACGGGGATGAAAATATGGCTATATAGCCTATTTACTCTTTTATAGAAAATATAAATTAATTTAATTATTTAAGACTAAATAGCTTATTTTACAAGAACGAAAAATAGTTGAAAGAGGAAGAATTTTAGCCTATTTTACAGGAAATATGTAAATTATAAAGTAAGGCTACATAGTCAATTTTACAGGAAATATGTAAAGTAAGGAAATTAAACTAAGGTTATAAGTTTATATTTTACAGAAACTGTATATTAACACAAAAGAAAATTTAGATGACGAAATGAATATTAAATCAAAAAGTAAATAAAAAGATAAATAAAAAGATGTCCTTACATTATATATTTCGTGAAAAATATTCAGCTCTTAGAGTATAAGAGAAAATAGTTACTATTAAAGTGGGAGGATTCAAACAAGATATGGGATAACTTTTTAGAAGGTGTTATGGACCATAAGAGTAAATTAGAAGTTGGAGGATCAAACAATATATGATAACGTAACAAAAGGTGTTTATGGGACCATAGAGTAGGAATATGACGACGGCGAATGGATCAAAATAATGGGAAAATTCAATGAAGATATGGTGAGAGATTGCGCGTTATGGCGACGGCGAATTTGCAAGAAAAGGAAGGTCTCGATAAGATAGAACAAATGAGAGAAGAAGAACGAGAGGAGGTCACGTTACATGTTTAGTGGACATAGCTTGAGGTGATATTCCGGAGTCGTGACCTCAATCCGGGAGACGTGGCAAGCATCACTCGGCAACCGCTTTCGTCGGTGGAGAGGAAGAACCAACTGACAAAATGTTCGGCTTTATATTTCTAAGTTTTCGCCCTTTCGGGCTTGGATCACGTGGGGCACCAGAACAGCAGATCATAAATCAAATAGTTTATCTATTAAGATCAGATTTTAATAAATAATCGAGCTGAGTGGGAGGTACCTTGAACATCTCTGGAAAAAGGAGGCGCGGCCGTTCTGGTCTCTCTGTTAACGATTTCGTTGTCAGTTAACCATATGTGAGAGGAGGGTCCACTAGAGTGTAATTTGTTTCTTGAAAAAGTGGAGCAGCTTGAGAATTGTTGTACAGCTGATACCATTTTCTTCTTAGATAGGGGCCTTTAAGCTCCTGGAGGGCGCTGAGCGAATCCGAATAAATGACATTAGAGTGGCCTTGTTTAAAGAATAAAATTCGAGAAAGGGCAATCAATCATTTTAGCCACTAATTC
>JABUQX010079685.1:5000-18509 GCA_015478945.1 Trachelipus rathkii
TACCTGTTGATATCGACGGAATTGTCTCTAAAATATATTCTCATTTTTATCTCTACACAGTTAGGGTTGAATCATTGAAAGAATTTTGCGAATTTGTGGATAGTGACTACAAGAAAATTCTAGGATATAGCAAAACAAGGTGGCTTGCTCTACTTCCCGCAGTTGAACGCGTGTTATCTATGTTTCAACCTCTGAAATCGTTTTTCGAGTCTCAAGAAAAATGCCCATTTATCATAAAAAACTTTTTTGAAAACCCTTTGTCAGAAGCGTGGCTTTACTTTATTCATAATCAGGCATCAACTTTTCATACATGCATCGAGAAGATTGAAGGACAAACAATTACCATTTTTGAGGTAATCTCAGTCTTAAATGATTTGTTGAGAAATCTACATTCAAAATGTGAAGACTTTTATTACGACAGCCGTATCATCAATACTTAAAAAATTGGAGAAAGAGGGACTTGGATCGCAGTAGCAAAATTTAGACAATATGTGTATATTTTTTTATAAAACTGGAGTTGAGTATTTAAATAAATGGATAACCTTCGATAATTTGAAAAATTTTACCTGGATTACCTTGCAGAAAATGTCCAGCTGGGAGGAAATACAAAATACCCAATGTTTTATTCTTGAACTTATGCCACAATTCACAGTTGATGAGACTGCTTTATACGATGAGTTCGTCTATGTTAAACAGTATTTGCGACCAGAAGTTTTGTCCACCTGGAGATCAAGAGGAATGCCTCCAGTCGAATGTTGGGTTGAAATTTTTACTTATTTTATTGAGAATAATATACCTTATTCTAACATTCTTAAACTGGTGGAATTTCTTCTTTGCTTGCCCGGAACAAATGCCGCTACGGAAAGAGTGTTTTCTTTAATGAACAGCTTGTGGACTAGCGATAAAACACAACTCTTTGTAAATACTAATATTTTGAAGGCACTTTTAATTACCAAAATAAACTATGATTATACCTGTTGTGATTTTTATAAAATTGATCTTTGGAGAAGCAGAACTAATAAGGAAAATTCATTCTTCCGAAAAATACAAAAGGGCACGTACCAATGAAAGCCTCCTTGAATTGAATATTATATATTATATATATAATATATATATAATATTATTATATATATATTTTCCTATTTATAAAACATATAAAATTATATATATTATTACTTTGTATATATAATATATATATATATATATATATATATATGATGTATAGCTGTAGGTGTCCCGATTTTTCGTTCAGAAAATATGGTAACCTTAGGCATATAAGGCCCATCTTAATTAAAAATATAATTAAAAATATAATAATTATAAAGATTAATTGAAAAAAGTTTTCAAATTAACGATTGCTTATTAATTATTAATTAATATATTATATTATATTATAATATTATATATATATATATATATATATATTATGTATATATATATATATTTATTAATATATCATTTTACACACATTCAAATTATCATATTATAAATATTATTATATTTTAAATATATATATATATATATATATATATATATATATATATATATATATATATATATATATATATATATATATAAATATATTTTATATATAATATTATTATTATATATATTATTATATATATATATATATATATATATATATATATATATATAAACAAATTTTTCAGTAATTAAAATTTTTTCAAAGATTTTAAAAACCCTGTGTGTTGGCTTATTAAACAATGGTAGTTTAATAAAGCTAACGACCAAAATTAATCATTTGAGGAGAAAATAATAATTTTGTTTTTAGAACTACTGCATACGAACCAAGTTAAGATCATCTTTAATCATAAATCTAGCTCAATCGGTAGAGCGGCGACAGAGTCGCATGGCAAGGGCCCGGATACGATCCCTAGTCCGGATCCTAGGTAGAAATTATGTAGAGAATTTCCCTTCCTAGAATAGGGCTATATCATGGCATAAAAATACGTCACGATTTTCTTTAGTGAGACCAACATTTTTCGTGGTATCATTTAAGACCGTGGCAAACATTTTGGAAACATTGACAATACCACCCCTTTTATTGACATTGTATGTTTCTTAATTTTTCTTTGTTTTTTCCCGTTTGTTTGTTTTTTTTCTCTCATTGCTTCTATCTTTTTTCTTTTAAAAGATCTTTGGTTCCCCTTGGCCCTTATAATTTGTATTTTTTCTTTGTGGTTTCTCCTAAGGCCGTAGTCAGGGGAAGTTGAGCTGGTCTGAAATTATCGAAACTATATAAATTTTTGGACGGCTTGAGTCTCGCAATTTTAACATAAGAATAACAAAACTAATAATAAAAGCAATTTAAGAGTATAAATTAATAGAAATAAAGGAAATATATTTGTGGTTCGTTGAAATTTCTTAGGTTTAGTGGCTGTTGAAAGCACAAAAGGAAGACGATCTCTAACAGAGGTAATTCTACGAATGTTAAAAAAATAGTGACTATGATTGGTATACGACATGATGGTGCGATGAAGGAAAGATTTAGGCGTTCGTGCTGCTGAAAATATCCAGCGGCATTGTATGTTCATTGCTGTTGACAGTTATGTGATGTGCAGCGCACACAGAAAATTTTTTTTATATCAAAATCATAATTCTATCTATCAATGACCCAATGATGAAATGTCATTTCGATAATTAATTTACTTTGACCTGATATTATTCTTTTAAAACCTTATATAAATTGCTAATGATAATTTTTAATTTAGATTTAAATCTTTAACGAAACTTCTAAATTTAATATTAATAGATAATGAATGATTTAATTTTCATCAAACCACTTCATATAATATACTTTACATGATGAATATTAATCGCATATGATATACTTTACATCGAAATGCAATGCTATGAATTTGTTTGTGTCAAAGTCTGTATTGTTAAAATTTCAAATTAATATATTTTAAAATAGTTTACTCATAAAAATTTTTTATTTATTTTCCTTTTTAATATATCTGATAAGAATTTATATATTATATATATATATATAATATATATATATATATATATATTATATATATATATTATAATATTATATATATATATATTAATAATAATATATATATATATATATATATATTTTATATATATATACTTATATATATTTATATATATATCTATTATCTTATAATATATAGATATTATATAACTATATATAATAAAATATATTATATATATATATATATATATATATATATAACACTTTTCTATACTACTAAAAACTCGGGCGAAAAAATGCTCTGATTATATATATTATATAATTTTACTATATAATATATATATATATATAGTATATAAGTATATATTATATATATTATATAATATTATATATTAGATTATGTATATATATATATATATAATTCAGAGCAATTTTTTCGCCGAGTTTTTTAGTAGTATATTATAAGGCCTTAAATATTAATATCAATAAATCTTTAAGAATATATTTAAAAGTATTTTAAATGGTCTTCATATGCATGTTGTGAACGTGAGCTTTCGATCCTTATTTTATCTGGATCCTCTTTCGGACGTTGTTATTTGAAATAAAATTTAATGAAATTTTGTAAATTTATGTAATATTGTTAAAATGAGAAGTAGTTTAGATTTAAGTAAATTTTGATTTTATATCTAGGAAAGGTAGGGTGTGGTTATTAGAGAGTTCCATTGTGAAATTTATATTAGGGTGGATGGAGTTGATGTAGTCAAGTATAAATTTCACAATGGAACTCTCTAATAACCACACCTACCTTACCTAGAATACCCTCCTCTCTTTTTGCCATAATAGTCCTACCTATCTCTTTAGCGTTCCCGCAAACCTACTTTCAACCCTTCTTACATACATTGGTACTCCCACACTCTCAACACATTAAATCTGGTGTTCTTACCTCTCTCTTTCTTAAGAGCTTTACGCATCTGTTCCCCTTCTCTTCTACAGAAAATGATAATCAAACACATTTTCATACTTTCAAGAAACTCTCTTATCCTACCTACACAATCAAAAGATCACTTAAAAAAGCAAAAAAATAAATTCTACAACCCTACCACCGAGACCAACAGCCTTTTCACCTATTTACCCTTCCCTATATACATCATCAAATCCTTAAAACTTTAACCCTCAACATTAAGAATACTTCCTCTGAACATCACCATGTTCTAAAAAAGAATCTTCACAACCCCTCCATATACACAAATAACATCTCACAATTTCAATATACAAAAATTCCGCTATGCTCATAGAATGCACCTCACATTACATAGCCGAAACAAATGACTTCAAAGAAGACTCTCTCAACATAAACATGATCTTTCTTATGACTCCAGACTCCGCTCTTACCACAACAGAATCAATTAATCAGTAACATCAACATCAAATGAATGCGGTCACCCGTACAGGTATCGACCCCACCAATACGCAACTCATAGAATCACTATGCCTAATCTTCCTAATTTTAACATACTAAAAGGAGAATAACATTGATAGCCCACACTTAACAACAGTTCTTTCCACCACATTCTTTTTCAAAAATATAATACATTCAAATTTACTTAAATGCTAACCTACTCTCATTTTAACAATATTATATAAATTTACAAAATTTCATTAAATTTTATTTAGTCTTCAAAATAACAACGTCCGAAGAGGATCCAGATAAAATAAGGATCGAAGCTCAACGTTCACAAACATAATATAAAGACCATGGTAAATTATTCTTTAAATATTTCTTAAGATTATTGATATTATATTTTAGGCCTTATATCTATATATATATATATATATATATATTATATAATATTTATATATATTATATATATATATATATATATTATATATATAATATATATTATATATATATATATATATATATATATATATATATATATATATATATATATATATAAATGGAAGTTAAGTATACCATGTAATGGCTTTTAGTTTGGCGTTATACAGTATGTTGGAAAGAAATAAAATATTATATATTGATGATGTAAAAAATTATATCATTGATGTTTCAATCGCAGTGACGTAAAATTTTCACTCCTGCGGGGAACCTGAGTTGATGGAAAATTTTGTCAACTTGATATAATTTTTTTTTTCTGTGCATTAGAAATTTTATTGGCTCATTGAAAACAACTGGGCACTATTTTAGGTTGCCAAGGCGGAGGAATAGAAAAAAAAATAGGAAAGGTTTTCTCAGAGACAAAATGGATAAAACTAAAGTAAATGTGCGAAACAAGCAGGGATAGAAAGTTATGATGGATTATTAGGAATTAGAGAGGTTTTTTAAAGCAAGTTTAAGCTCTAGAGGAACTTGAGATGGATCAAGATATTGAAAATTTTTCAAGAACCTCAAATCTTTTGAATTCTGTAATCATGCGGGAATAGGTTATAAGTTTAATCATGATTTCAACTTTATTGTCCTTCATTCTTCCATTATGTATACCACACCTTACAGTCTCTATCATTAAAGACAGTAACTGCTCTTAAACATATTGAAAATGTGATGCTTGTTTTTAAAGATTTATTTTCGTGCAAAAATCGATGTCAAATTTTTCAAGCATTTTGGAAGCTGCAACAGAACTTCTGCTTTCTGTCAATGAAGAAATGGAAATGCCGCATGCTCCAATCAATGCAAAATGAAAAGAAATAAAGCAATATTCCTTTTCTTAATGAATTTTCAACCCAGTTAGAGAGCAAGCTCCTGAGCCATAGATCTATACTCACCAACCTTAGTAAAGTCATTCTATCGACTTATAATAAAAATTTTACGAATTTTGTAAATAGTTTTGATCTATACAGTCACACTTGGATTATTAAGGATTTAAGCATCTATCTCACTCACAACGTGCATTCCGGAAATATATTTTCTCAATTTATTGGGGGAGGAAAAACTAGCAGAACTGGTTTTAATGAGTATTCATCAAAGCTACACATTATAAAGGGAGAAAGTTTTCAATCATTTTGCTGTTAAGAGAGCAACAATAATATATATATAATATATATTATATTATATATATATATATATTATATATATTATATATAATATATATATCATATATATATATATAACATAAATATATATATTATTATACGTAATATATAATTTATCATATAATTACTATAATATATATACTACTAGTATTAGTATCATATATATATGATATATATATATTATATATAATTATAACTATAGTCACATATATATATATTATATATATATATATGGATTAATATATACTAACATATATAACTTATATTATATATACTATATTATAGTTTATATAATATATATACGTATATATATATTTATATAATATATATATATATATAATATATATATATATATATATATATATATATTATATATAATATAAATATATATTTATATAACATATATTATATATATATATATATTATTTATATATATATATATACTCAGTGGGTGGCTTTTGGGGGTAGGCAGAGTAGGCAAGTCGAGGTTATGAGACTTAGTGAACCAAAAACTTAAAAAGGTCGCTTATAATATATTATAGTACAATGCGTAATATATATAATTATTATTATATGATATATATATATATATATTATATTATATATATATAATATATATATTATTATATATATATATAATGTGTGTGTGTGTGTGTGTGTGTGTCGGTGTGTGTGGTGATTCGTATCGAAGGGCTAACTGACAAGCGCCGACTGAAATTTTCTACTCGATTCCCTTTTTAATATTGGCGTAGTGACAACTCTTATTTCTGAGTCAAAAATAGTTGCTTTTCTTAAATGGATAGGGCCAACTTCATTATTTGCGACCGACTAATTAGCAGCCTTTTTTTAAAGAACCAATTTAATTATATTTATCAAGAAATATAATAATATTATTAATAATATAACAATAATAATTAACTATTAATTTAATTTTTATAATAAATTGATCATACACTCTTATAACCGAACGTTTTTATTCATAATTTCATATAGAATCATTGGCTCATTCTTCCAACGAGAGTATGCCATACTCGCTTGAGTCAGACTCCTTCTAGGTATAGTAATTTGCCTGGAGACCAGTAGTTTATTTTCATGTTATTAATGAGAATGTTTCTGTGTGGAGTTGGAGTTAGTAATAATAAGCTTTTCATATTATTTGTTAAATATTAATTTATTACTGATTTGTGGGCTTTTAATAAAATTGAGCTCTTAGTTTTATAAATACGTGGATATTGAATTCGTATTAAAATATTTTAATTTCATTAAAAATTACCAAATTTTTTTCCATTGAGTATTGTATGCATATATATATATATATATATTATATATATTATATATATTATTATAATATATATATATATATTATATATATATATTATATATATTAAATATATATAAATTTTACTTTTCGGCAGCACTAAATTTTTTTTTGGAGGTCATTTTCGATTTTGTTGGGTTCGATTAACTGGATAATCGATACTTGTTATATCGATACATAAATGATATTTGGTAATATGATATATTATTATATATATATATATTATATATATATATATATATATATATATATATATATAAATAATATATTATATAATTATAATATATATATATAATATATATATAATATAAAAGTATATATAAGCGGCGAGGTGCTAGTGATATGGCGTATAATATATATTAGGAGGACATAAGACGACGGTTAAGGTATATATATATATATATATTATATATATATATATAGTAAATCAAATGTCCCAAAAGTACTCATTTTTGGGATTTATTGTTTTTTGGGGTATATCACTAACGAATACCCACGGGTAGTCCGCCCCGATGTCAGGAGTCGGGGTCTCTCGGCCTCTAGGTGGACTACGGGGGGGACTAATCCCCCCCTCCGGGGATGGTCTTTGGAACCCCCCTATTTGGGCTTGGGGTGTGGGGGGCGGGGGTTTCCGACCATTCCCGTGTCGTTGGTCCGGGGTATGAAACGTCCCCCCTCCTATTCCATCCCTTCAAGTCGGCTCGAGCCCTAAAAAGGGTAAATACTCCATTTTAGGGGGTTCGTTGACTCACCTTGCCGTAAAACTAGCCTTAAACTTTACTGATCCACTGTGCCGTAAAACTAGCTCTAACTTTTACTTATAGACTGTTTAGTAGCTGCCGAAAGATATATATATATATATATATATATATATATATATATATAATATATATATATATATATATATATATAAATATATATATATATATATATATATATATATATATATATATATATATATATATATATATATATATATACCTCACGGAAAAAGTTAAACCAGTCTACAACTGTTTTTGGACTAAAATCAACGTACATTGATACCTTTGCTACTGTTACATGTTGTACAAAATAAAACAATGCTAAAAAAAACTAGCAAACTGCAATCGTTTTGGCATATATCAAACAAATCACTTTCATTTATTTCTAAACTTACGCTGACAACTCCACTTAGACTAACCGAAGACGAATATCAAGTTTTGAACCAATAACTATCCGATTGTTTGTTTAAATGTCATATCTTTTACTAAAATAATCGATTTCAACTAAATCGTTTAAATTTACAATATCAACGTATGTTACTTTCCATAAATACGACTGGACTTAGTTTTATTTTTTTGTGGCATATTAATGTAAAATTAGCCATATATAATATATATATATTATATATATATATATTATATATTAATATCATATATATTATATTATATATATATAATATATTAATATAATATATAAAAATTAATTATATAAATTATAATTTAATTATAGTGGGATGCCGGTATTTTATTTATTATATATTATATAATATATATATTAATATATATATTATAGTATATATTTACTATATATATATATTATATATTATGGTAATACTTAATTTCTTTCTGCTATCGATATTTAAGGTTTTAAAAATCGATTTTCGATTATTGTTTAATCGAAATTACACCAAGTCCGAGAATCTAATTTATTCATAGAAAACACACACACAACACACACACAAATATATATATATTATTTATATATTATATATATTATATATATATATAATATATATTATATATATATTATTATATATATATATTATAATCTATATATATTATATATAAAGATGCTTTATTCATTGAGTTAATATTATTGGAACCTTCAAAATGAAAATGTTTATATAATAAACAAGGCGCCAATTTTTTTTAAAATTTTCAAGCGTTTTATGTGGGTTTCTTTTTTTGTGATTTGCACTTGTGGCGAAATTTCGAGCAAGGTGATGTTAGGTACTCGCACACTGTTGTGAAGACATAAGACTGTATGTCGTGGTGTAGGGCAGTGGCAAATACCTCACGGTATAGAAAGGTTGTCAATTTATTTTTTTTTTTCAATATTAGAATTTCCTAACACTGATCCAGACCCTACATATATACTGTATGTCTCCTTATAGCTAGACTAACAGTCGGTTTCAAGTGGTATGTAACCGTACCGTAGTAGCGCCACGTTTTATGTTCTTCGGGATTGATTTCTTAGAGGCAGCGTATCGCACTTAGTATGTGGTCAGGGCGCTATTTCGTAGTACGGAAACAGAAAAGGAAAAAAAAAAAAAACAGAAAAATAAATAATAGTGATGTTTTTATGAGACGTAGGGGGTACATAGTATAGTATATGTTATATTATTTGTAAGGGTGTTGCAGATCCGTCTTGAGCATCGAGTTGAACTGGAGCGACATCGGGGAGTAGTGGAGCAGTTTTATACCGCGCAGATTATTTCACGTGCATGGCGAGAGGTTCACATCGCGATGCAAGGCGGGCGCGCATGGACCAAATATGGTTCCAAAACGCTGGTCGCTCGGTGGGAGGGCACTTACGAGAGGAGGGGATACGGTGCGCGCCGGGCAGTAACTGCTCTGCGGTGACAGTCCGCTAAATAAGACCCGAGAGACCCCGACTCTGCCATCGGTGCGGTATACCCCTTGGGGTATTCTTTAGTTAACAAAAAAATAAAGGCAATATTCTAGGGCGGGCAAGACTGGACGTGAAAGGTCGTTGTCGGCAATTAACGAGTATGACGTATAAAAGTCTCTAAATAGGCTTTCCACTCATATTAACTATAATAATAAATGATTTCTTATATTTCACCCATTTGTCGAAGTATAGCTCACAGCTTCCAGCAATGTAGTTGCTGTTCATCGCGCCGGTAGGCGCATGTTTATAGTTACGAGTGTTGAGGATGCTCTGGAGTCACGTCGAGTTATAATACTCTTCGATGGGAAGTATTAATGCGGTACATACACGCTCGTATAAGGTATAATATAAGTTAATAGCTACGGAGATAATTATATAACTAGCACATATTAAGAATGGAGTGCACTAGACTGTAGTAAGATTAATCGATATACTTGTGTATATAATATCAACGAGCATAAGTTATAGATTTTAAAAGTAGTGATTATATCTTATATATTATAATATATATATATATATAATTAATATATATATACTATATATATCAATTTAAAGTTGTACTAAAGGTTAATCGATATATATTTTCGATATACTCGAAATCGAAGGTCAGAAAGAAAATTTAATTTACCATATCTATATATATATATATATATATATATATCTATATATATATATATATATATTATATTAATATATAATATATAACTTCAACTTTTCAGGTAACTTACGGTATATGTTAGTTATATAATGTACATAGATAGTGCGATAATTTGAGATTAAGCATTTATGTGATGACTCTGTTTTATAAGTTCACAGGTTGAAGCGTGGGTCATAACGTCACTGATCTACGCTATCTCTTATATACTCGGGCGATTATCTATAGATAGTAAAGTAGTATATATAATATATGGTAGCTATATATTATATGGAGGCGGCGTAGCGCTACTGAAAGTTCTATAAGGCTTCATATTGTACTTTGAGACCTCGTTAGTGATTAATCATAATCAAGAGCTGAGCGAGCCAGAGTATTAAGACGTTTATCACAGTGCGACGGCACTCTGATACGGTTCTAGTTGGTGATGGAGTGGAGCCGGATGTATATCGGAGCGATTATTTATAATTCCATAATCTAGACTATTAGTATCAGACGGCTGTTAGTCGTTCAGATCCTGAGACGTGTACTAATATTGAAGACTGGTATAATGATCGAGTCATATGGTTGTGATAATCGCTCAGCGGAAGGAGGAGTTAAGCGCGCTACGGTTTACTTCAGGACAGTTCATACCTATACATACTATTAATAGTAATTTATCTAAGTGATAGACTAATATCTATGTAAAAAGTAGCCAAGTGGCGCGTTACAAGGGGAACGTCCGTAGGACATGATCCGATTATATAATTATCAATGGGCCACGGTTATATAGACATACTAATTACTGATAGGTGGTCTTATATAGGCGCGAATGAACTTATATATAATATTTATTTGGCCTACCAAATTTTACCCACGAGCCCGGCCCACTGGGATATATAAGTAAACAAATCCTGGAGAGGATGTAAGTGATATATATATATATATATAATATATAGTATATATATTATTATATTATATATATAATATAATATAATATTATATATATATATAATATATATAATATATATATATATATTCAAACTCTATTAATTATATCTTGTTTTAACTGACTACAGCTGTTACGCGTAACTAGTCTAAAGATTTAAAACAAATAAAAATAAAAACGAAAAACAAAGTTCCGACATTTTGTTTCTTTCCGTACGATTATTTCATAACATAAATTGGCGCGAAAATTTTGTCACGTTTTCCATTTCCGTATTTTTAACTCGAAAGACTCTGGAGAAATGAATTTTTAGACCAGAAATAGGTCTCTCTCTCTCTCTCTCTCTCTCTCTCTCTCTCTCTCTCTCTCTCCTCTTCTCTCTCTTCTCTCTCTCTCTCTCTCTCTCTCTCTTTCTAAAAAATTTCATAAATTTCATAATAGCCCGTAAAATAAAACCAAAGCCCGAAAACAAAAAATTTGTGTAATGAATTTTTGAAGCAATGAAATTAATTAAAAAAGAAAAATAATAATAATAATAATAATAATAATAATAATAATAATAATAATAATAATAATAATAATAATAATAATAATAATAATAATAATAATAATAATATTAATAATTAATAATAATAATAATAAAATAATAATAATAATAATAATAATAATAATAATAATAATAATAATTATAATAATAATAATGGAGTGAGGCAGAAACATATTATTTTTGATGGCTATTTAATTTATATATGGATGGTGTGATGAAATTTAAGGTAGGGCTGGCAAGGGAGAGGGTTAGACTTATCGAAAATGGTAGAGAATGCGGGAGAGTACTCACTCTGCTTATTGTACGCAGAGGATTTGGTGCGATTCTAAGTTTGGTAGACAGGTTTTGTCTGTATATGTAAAAGGAGAGGGTTGATAGTAAATGTATATAAAAGTAAAGTAATGTGGTAGGTTAGGTGAGTCCGAAGTGTGAAATTATATTGGATGGTACACAATTAGAACAAGTATCCGAGATTAAGTACTTAAGTATTAAGTATTATAAGTATCAAGTATTTAAGTATTAAGTATTTAGGTTATATTTTGGATTAAAAAGGAACGAATTCTGCTGAATGTAGTTAAGAAAGTTAGGAGTTGCAGGAAGGTGGCTGGAGCAATTAAATCACTGGTGAATGCAAGAGGATTAAATCCAGAGTGTGCTTAGGTTTTGATTGAGAATATGTTGTTACCAGTGTTAATGTATAGTTGTGAAAAATTGTGTGGAATAACAGGCATAGATCTAATGTACAGTCTGTCCAGATGGTGTGAGGAAAATTGATAAAATGAGGAATGAACGTTTTATGGTTGTATGGTCTGACGTAAGGTTTGAATGAGAGAATAAATGAAGTAAATATATTAACATGGTTCGGTCATATGGAAAGGACGAATGATAGTCGGTTGTTGGTTAAGCAGGTGTTTGAGATGAGTGTGTTGGGAGTCGACAGGCTGGGAGATCAATAAACCGTCTATTACTTTCCAACTACCTTGAACATTTATCTTTGCAAAGTGACGGGACGCTCTTTCTCTTTTCTATGGGTGTCACACTGGGAGACGCTCAAGGGAGTAGAACACTAGCATTCCATCAGAATTACATCACCATCTTAGCCTAAGGGGTGCCGTGATTTTGCACGAGTTGTGTATGAAAATCGTAAGTTCCCAGATGTGCTCGCTGTAGTAATTCTTTCTCTCCCGTCAGCATCCATTTTTCCATCTGTATTTAATATTTCTTACTTTAAAGTTTGCATCTGCATTCATGCAAAAGGGGTTTGCATCGTTTTAGACTTTTTATACTTTTAATGGCGACTCCCAAAATAGGGCTTTGCCTGTAAGTGCTATCATAAGTGGGAAAATAATAAATAAAACAAAATAAATAATTGTTAGAATTTTTA